>CAUYPK010004004.1:0-30469 GCA_963574355.1 Loris lydekkerianus | reverse complement strand
GAAGTGTGCCCTTTCCTCCACATCCACGCCAACATTTCTGGTTTTGGGATTTTGTTATGTGGGCTACTCTTACTGGGGTTAGGTGATATCTCAAAGTAGTTTTGATTTGCATTTCTCTGATGATTAAGGATGATGAGCTTTCAGATGTGAATATTTATAAGAAAACCTTTTACCCTTATTCTGTGTGGTAATTACCATGTTGAGCATGTCTTGTTGATAATAAATAATGGCTCTTGTTTAAACTTAAAGTAGTCAAATCAGTCTGATGTACAGATCGTTGGAAGAAGTAGCCCACAATAGCTCAAGCTATATTTATAATGAATCTAACTTGTGAGTTGGGACACATTTCTTTCTTCTGTTTACCAGGGTTTTGAGAAGGCATGCCATATAGATCCATTCCCATGTAAAGTGAGCTATCAAATGAAATAATGTATTTTGTAGCAACTTGGATGAGATTGGAGACCATTATCCTAAGTGAAGTATCTCAGGATTGAAAAGCAAACACCATGTGTACTCTGTAATAATTGGGAGCTAATCAATGGGCACACCCAGGCACAAAGAGATATAAAGTTCAACAAGGAAGAGGAAGGAGGTAGAAGGTGAGGGGAGAAACCTACCTATTGGGTACAATAAACACTATTTGGGTGATAGATACACTAAAAGGCCCAGCTTAAGCATTGTAATATTCTTAATATTTTAAAATAAATAAAGTGAGCTGTGAGCACACACTAGACCCAGTGTGATCTGAACCATCCATCCAGCATTCCTATGGCAAAGTCTCTTTCTTTTGTGTAAAATGAAGTTGACATCACTATTGTCATTCCCTTGATTGGAGCAGTAGGGCAGTCTCCACTTGCTATAGGTGGATTCCAACATCACTTGACTGTGGTTGTCTTTCTCTTACTTCACAAGGATGACTTGAGGAGTCACAAGAGAGATTTCATCCAGTTCTTTGAAATGAATGCTATAAACATGTTAGATGCTATAAACGTGAAAATGTTATCGGTCAGTGAAATAAGAGTCTAACAGCCAGTGGAGAAGGGTTTTGGTTTCATATTTTTTAAATTTAATTATCACACATACATGTTTTCCAGTTCTAATAAGGAACTCATTATTAAGAGACTCTTTAAGCTTAACTCTATTTTAAGTGAACATTTTAAAAATGCTACCTTAGTTGCCTGAGTTACAGCCCAGACAGGAAGACAGGAAATGTGTCATTCTGAATTGATTTTTGTCATAAAAGTGGAAACACTCAAAATAGAAGAAGCTGGTGAAGTATCTGGAGAAAAGCATGTTTGATCCGAAGGTGCATATCTTTGTCCATGGAAGGCTCTGTTCGGGCCCTTGAAGATTAAAATGTGGCTCTTCTGGATATTTCAGTATCATCCCTGCCCATTGCTAGCCAAACCACCCTTCAATAGGACAATGTCTCTCTTTCTCTTCCTCTAAAGTCCACATTTATCAAAATCAGAACCAGGCACATGGCCAGAATGGGAGCAGGGGTGAGGGAGAGTTGATGGTAGAAGACATCAACCCTTCACACCAAGCCAGCACCAGTCCTCACTGCCATAGAAAGGAAAAATGTCTAGCTCAGGAAGCTTCCGAGAGGAAAGAACTGGGGTGCAGTTCAGTTGCCCACCCTGAGTATTAAGGAAGCAGCAAGTCTGGGTGGCCGTGGGAGACAGGAAGACATGGGTGTGTGCCAGCTAGAGGGCTTTGGAGGGAGACACAAACACAAGGGGACTCTGTAAGGGTTTATATGGGGGGGGGGGAACAAAGCTGCATGTTGACTTTCATGAACCTTGCTCACAGCCCTTCCTCCATTAGAAAACATATTAAAAGAATGGGAGAAAAGTATTTATAAACCATGTACCTGATTAAGAGGTTAATATCAAAATTATATAAAGGAACTCCTATAACTCAATAGCAAAAAAACAAATGACCTACTTTAAAAAATGGGCAAAGGAATTGAATAGACAATTCTCCAAAGAACACATACAAATGGCCAACAGGTTTATGAAAAGATGCTCAGCTTCACTAATCAATGGAGAAATGCAAATAAAAACCACAGTGAGCTATCACTTCAGGCTGGCTGTTTTTAAAAGACAAAACGTAAGTGTTGATAAAGAGGTGGAGAAATTGAAGTCTTTCTACACTTTTAGTTGGGATGTAAATTCCATGCCACTATGGAAAACATCGCATGGAAGTTCCCCCAAAAGTGAAAATAGAACTACCAGCTTATCAAGCAATCCCACTCTTGAGATTGTAGCCAAAAGAATTTAAGTCAGGATCGTAAAAGGGTACCTGCACAGTCCTGGTCACGGCGGCATCATTCACGATAGCCACAGAGGCGTGCAGCCACCTAAAGTTGATCAGTGGATAAATAGATATGATAGAATATGATTCAAAAGGAGGAAATCCTGCCCTATGTGACAGCATGGATGAACCTGGGGAACATTAAGCTAAATGAGATAAGCCAGTAATGGGGTGACAAATACAGAATGATTTCACTTCCGTGAGGTTTACAGAGTATTCAGATTCATAGATAGAAAATACAGTGGTGGTTGCCGGGGGCTGGAAGGAAGGAAAATGGAGGGTTATGTTCACTGGGTATAAGTTCTAGTTATGTAAGTTTTAGAGGTCAGCTATCCAACTTTGTGCCTATACTTAATACTGTATTGTGCACTTAAAAATGTGTTAAGATGGCAGATTTCAAGTCAAGTGTTCTTAGCACAATAAAAGTAAACTTTAAAAAATATATTAGAATTGCACAGGGTGGACATGAAGTTCGTGTGCACTTTAAATAGTAAACCAATTTAAATTGCACGTGAACTTTATGTCCACCGTGTATTTTACAATTGCATTGAGATAAAGATGAATATAATCCAGACTGAATTCACTGTCATATGTTACTTATCGTATTACGTTTCTTCTGATTCTGAATGAACTTGAATTCAGTGAGAACTTGAACATTCCTCATACTATAGTCTCATCTAAAAAGAAACAGAGTATCCCATAATGGGAAATAGTAGTGTAGGGCAAGGGCTCAAATCTCACGTAGGTATAATCTTCCTACCTATGTATGAGCTTGAGCAAGTTAATATATCTGAATTGCAGCTTCCTCGTAAACTGCAATTACAAGCATTTAAATGAGACCATATACACAGGATACTTCGCCTACTGCCTGTTTCACAGCACTAAGTAAATGGTTGCTATTAATAGTAATAGTAATTTTGTGACATATAGAAAAATGCTTCAAATGGAGTCAAAAAAAGTGGCTTCTAATTCTGTTCCTCCCTTGCCCCCCACACACACACCCCACACACACACACTATGGGACCTTGACCCAGGCACTTAACCTTTCTGAATGTTAGTTTCATCATCTGTAATAATACCTACCCTGACAACCTTACGAGATTTCTACACTAAATAACAGATGTGGGAGCACATGTATTATAGTTAAAAGCATTATATAACAGGAGGTATTACCAAAGAAGTTGAAAAATTATGCAAAGGGAGGTATACAATGCCTCACACATAAAAGCTAGTCAGTCAATGTTTATTGAATGAATGAGTCAATGCCTCACAAAGCTCCCAACATTTGAAATACTAATTCATATACTTAATTGTGAAAACCATTGCAAAGGTGACCTAAGACAAAAACAACAAATATTTCGCACAAAGAGGAGATGACCACTAATAGTTTCTAACTACAACTTTTACCAATATTTAAATATCTTAGATCGCAAGTTCCAGGAAGATACACCTTGCTTATATTTTTGTATCCCCAGCTTTCCCCATCCCAGTGTGGATATACAATAAGCACTGAGCAGGTACTTATAACCAATCTTAATAGATGTTCAGACTGAAATAGTCTTAATTCTGCTGTTTCCTCTGAACTCTCCGTTTGCTATTTGCATCAGTAAAATTCTCAAATTTGAAGGGGCTCTCAATGCATTGCCTAAATGAATAGACAATTGCTCACTGTCCTCTTGAGTTTGTGTTGCTAACTGTACAGCCAGAAGATGCTTGAGAAAATATGCTTTTTATTACAGGAGGTACACTGGAATAGTGTATACTCAGTGTGGTGTCTTAACCAAATCAGACTTCAACATACCACTAATGGTTCTCGCTAGCATGAATGGTTTTCATCATCAAGTCTATTGCACCTTGGAGGATAATCACGACCAAATCTAGGAGTTTCTCACTGAGAGGCCCTGCATGGTCTTTTCTGAGCTTTGGAAGGTGGCCTTTCAATGTTCAAGAACAATGCAAAGAAATTTCACATCAGCTTGTCAGCATCACACAGCCTGTTAAATGGTTGAAGCTATGACCACTTGCTTGTTACAATAGAGTGTGTCTTTGGAGAATTAGCGTGTGGTGCATTTTGCGGAAATTGCTCCTTTCAGCAGCATGTGAGTATAAATTGGCATCTCAGCAGGGCAGCTGTGATAATAATTGATGAAATTCTCAGCAGAAAGGGCACTGACCATCTTTCTCAGGCAAATAATCTGTCAGAAAAGCTCTTTCCCCAACATTTCCCAGTCAGCCTTTAAAAATTAAATCTCTTTAACTGGATTTCTTTGATGTGGGAGTCTACGGTTTTCTCCTTTCCCATCAGTTCTGCTGTGGTAGTTGTGTGTGCAGTGCAGGACTCCCTGGCTAGTTGTTGGGAAATGACTATCACCAGTAAATTGTCATGAGTGGTACATAATAGTTAATGAGAGCAAGATGCTCTGCGTGGAGGAAGAAATCGTTTTTCAAAGTAGAAATGTAATCTTCCCATGAAAGGAGAATATAAAGTTACAAACATGGTCTTCATTCTTTGCCCAACCTCTTAATAGGCTAACGCAGTACAACTATCAGGAAAAAAATTAGTCCTGGCACAAATCTTCTCAAATATTCTGAAGGGGGTTAGCTTACCTGCCTAGCACAGTTTTACATTTCTCTGTGTGGGCTAGCTCTGTCCTGAAGCTGAGGGAAAGGTGGTGTCTCCCCCCAAATAAAGACCATATCTGAATATGCATTGTCACGTTCCCAGTGCCTCTCCCTGACTGGCACGTTTGCTGACTGTGGGAATCACGTAAGCTGAGCTGTGCACAGCACATGTGGCTTAACACAAAGTCAGGTTCTCTTCTCAGACTCCCCGGCCCTTGTCATGTCCCAATGTGGTACAACTGGGCGTCTCAGTGGTGACATTATCTCCAAACTGTCATCCATTAAAATCCCAACTTAAGAGTAAGCCAAATGGCCAGCCGTCAGTATATCATTCCTCCCTCCACAGCGAGGGACCATATGCCATGTAGGTTAAGGCTGCTACTTTTATGTGTGAACTGCGAGGCAGCACACAGATTCAAGGGATGGCCACCCCGTCATTGTTTAGTGGGCCACCAAGAAGGACAACATCATAGAATCAACAGGACCCTGCAACCTGGCTCTGACACATGCCATGCAGCCTTAGATTTTAAAAATAGCAATAGAAAAATTCCACCTCTTCGGTTTTGGTTTTTTCACAATTGTAAAATAGTAAAAGCAATGTCCCTTACCCCACAGGGATGGGAATAGGGCATATGATATACATGAAAGTGCTTGGTGCAAAGTAGCTTCTCAGCCAATGTTAGCTGCTATTTCTGAGAACCTCTGGCAGGGCCAAGATGGCCACAGTGAACAAGAACCCACACTGTTAGTGCCGCAAGTGTGTCAGGAGAGTGAGGTGTAGCTAGTCTTCTTTTTCTGGTGGCAATGAGGAGGGAGAGAATGACAACTAAGGACACAGACCCATGATCCTGCACAAGGCAGCAGGTGGGCTCGAGAGTCTTTCCATCGAGAACAAAGTGAAATTCACACCTTCTACGTAATTCACCATGTGGTACAGCGGGGAGTGGGTGTCACAGCAGGCAGCTGTATCCTCCCAGGTGACATCTCTTAGCCCATCCACCTTTCCTCCTACCGATTTCAATTTCTCCCCTCTACCTAGAAATAGCATTTCCGCAAACTCCTATTTTCCAATCTCAGATCAAGTGTTGCTTACAGTTTTGACAAACTCGGCATTCCATGAAATATATGGAGTGTAGTATTTTCCTTACTTCTAAAAGAAGTATCAATAGGCAAGCGTGGACTCGCCCACGCCTGCTCATTCATATCTTCAATCTAAAATGAATTAGAGTTATTTGCTCTTTTGTCAGTTGGAAACTATTCTTTTCCTCTGTTTTCTTCTTATTTTGAATAGAACGTAATTCTGATTTTAAAATACGTATATCTTTACCACCACTTAAAATTATTTAGGAAGGATCTTAGGTGGCATAGCTTTGTCCTATAGGGACTGAGCATAATTTGTTGGAGACATTCCAGAATGTCTGAAGAGGTCTTCAAATGAGGGCTGTACGCTTCACTTTTTCCAGCCATGGTGCCAACACCTTTTGCAGTATGTCTGAGAATGGTTCTAAGTGGAATTTGCCAACTATGGCGTCCAGACTGTCGGTGAGTCTGGTTTCCACCTAGGTCTGTATCTCAAGTCTTCTGCAACTGTGCTAAGTGGCAAGCAGGACAAGCTTTGGGACCACGTCCCCGAGTAGCTAAGCAGCCTCGGCCTGCACAGGTGCATGCAGACACCCAGAGCAGAGAGGCTCCAGAACTGGCTGAGAGGTGAAATGTTTACTTTGCAACGAGGCTCCTGCTTCGCTGCCAGAGGCAAACAACATCTGTTGAGGTCCTGTGGGACTCATCACCTCTGTGTCGGGGACAGAAGGGGGCTGGCCTGACTGTGACACCATCTGTGTGCTATGGATTCGAGCCAAAAGGCCTGGCACCAGAGAGCTTAATTTCATTCCCTCCACTCTACAACAGGGAAAAGCCTTGGAACAGACAAGCAGCATTCTCACCCTCTCACTTACCTAACCTGCCACAACCTCGGAGCGAACTCGCAGCTGATAATTTGCTGCTTTCATGAGCCCATGGAGCTTCTTTCCCTCAATGCCCTCTGGTCTCACGCTCGCCTCCTCCAGCCTCAGTGGCTGCTGTTTGGAAACCAGGAGGAAACTTGTCAGGAAAGCCAGAGAAGCAGAGCTGCTGTTCTAAGAATAAGGACCGCTGACACCTGTGTCTTCTTTCACAAAGGGACACACACACCGGCCTTCTCCTGGGCACTTGCTGGTAGCCCAGGCTTTCCCCCAACAAGGACCAGATGATGGATGATTCTCCCAGGCAAGGGGAGACCAGGCGCGTCCTGAGAATGCAGACAGGGAAACCACGTCTTCTCCTCACGCGCCTTTGCTTATCCGTAGCCCTCCCTTGCCTCTCCAGCAGGGCGGGTGAACCAGCAACATCAGCACTGCCTGACAGCTTGACAGCAGGCTCAGACCTACCCATGCCTACAGAATCAGGACCTGCATTTTAACAAGATCCCCCAGGTGATTCAGAAGAGGTTTCATGTTTGAGAAGCCCCAGTCAGAGTCCTATGTTAACGATCAGATGTATAATCGTTTTAATATTAACACAAAGTGGACGGAAAACTCTGCTCATTCTAAATCTTATAAAAGGAAGGAATAAGGCACTCAAACAACTGCAGACAGAAAAGCCCCGCACAGAAGTTAGCTGTTAATATTAGTGTTCTTACTTATAGGTCTGGCTTCCTTTGCCCTGCCTCTAGCCCAGCAAGGGAAGAAGAGAAAGAACAGCCCATGTGGCTGCTTGTTAAGCAACAGTGCCCAGACGGTGGTCCACTCCACCAGGCAGGGGGACGCCCAGGCCCTCCAGTCCACCTTCTGCTGCAGCCAGAAAAGAGCTGGTGAAAACGACTTGGAACTTCCCTGTCACTCAAAGGCCATTAAATTTTTATAAGATGAAAAGTACTTTTTCCAAAAATAAAACCCAGAGTTATCATTTCAATAGGCTGGGGAAATGTACAGTTCCTTTTATAACTGTAAGTAAGAGCAGTTCTATAATAATTCCAAATTTTTTCTTCTGACACTGCAATCTTCTCTACTTAGCAAAAAAAAAAAAAAATGTAGTAAAGTGACCAGGTGTCCTTGAGACCCTCCATGCACACCTGTGCCTCTTCCCCAGTGAGGCAGGCACTCTTCAGAGTCCCCAGACACCTCTGCCTGCACAGCAGGGGCAGAGGTTCCAGATGGATGAATAACAGTTCACCTGGCCATTGGGACTGTGGGCTCCATCCTGCTCATTCAGTGGTGGTTCTATTTGGATTTCACAAAACTGACATGTCAGGTCTCTGTTCTGTTTTAGACCATGCCAGCGTGTGTGTGTGTGTGTGTGTGTGTGTGTGTGTGTGTGTGTGTCTTCATTGCCACCCTCAGCCCCCAGGCCCAGTATTGAGACCTGGCCCTGGCATTCCAGCAGCTGAGACTGTCTCTGTGGACTCTAAATAAGATGACGGCTGCCAGCCACGATCCTCCAGGAGAGGCTTCCCAAATGTCACTGCTGCTGTTGCTATTGGGCAACACAATATTTTAAGATAAGTTCAAATGATTTAACATTTAAGATTTAAAAATCAGAAAAATAATATCTTTTTTTTTTTTAATCCAGATTTCATTAGAAGATAAGGGGATTTCCAGGAAAAAAAAAATTTAGATTTCTGACTTCGTTGGAGTGGGAAAATCTGATGACCCACCGCCTCATTTCCGCATGCTCGTGTGGCCACTTTAGCTACACAATCAGCTACACGTGTGGCCACTTCCCTCTCCTCCCCAGAGTCCTACACCTGCCCATACCCAGCTCCTGACAACTTACCTTCCTGATCCCAGAAAGCCTTTACGCTTTTAGCAATTTGATGTGAAGCTGGGTCCCCAGTCTCTGTCAGGCCAGATGGCTGAGAGCACGGCTGAGAGGAGGGTCCACTTCACTCAATTTATGAAACACTGAAACATTTCTTCATCTCAGAACATCAGATTTAAAAACTAGGAATGCACTGAGAAGAAAATATACAACTGTGTGGTGAAGCTACATGGTGGTTATTTAACCGGGCACCGACCCCTGAGCAAGCATCTGATTCTGGTGTGCTGACTAGCAGTGCCCTGTGTGGGGGCCTGTGGTTGGGATTCCCCTGCTGGGCATCTCTCTGGCTCTGACTTCTCAGGAACATCCTGCCCTCCCCTGCCCTGCGTTACCACGCATGCTCCCTTTCATTCTTCTGACCTGGCTGCAGGGACACTCGCAGTCTCTTAGCTTACTTAATGCCCCTTGTTGCTGCATTTCACTTTCCTTTTATAAAAGCAACTCATTTGTTGCTGTTCCTTTATTTCAATGTTTTATTAGGCATGACTTCAAATCTTTAAAAGAGAACTGAGAACAGCATAACTCATCTGCTTCCCAGCTTTGTTGAAAGCGATCACTTTGCCACACTGCTCCAGACTGGTTTTTCCCAGGGAATAAAATAAGTACTGTCCGAGTATAATTGAAGCTCCCAGGTATCCTTCTCCATCTCATTCTCTTCTCTAACTTCTGCAAAGTTAGCAGCAGCCTAAATTATCTTTCTCTTGCATTGTTTTAAATACATTTTAGACTGCCCCACTGATACGGGTTCATTTTCAAGTGTAAGGTGCTGTTCCACTGTGAACTACATCATGATTGGTTTTAGTATGTTCTCGATGGACATGCATCCATCAAGAAATGACATAAAAATCATTTCTGATTTTTTAGTATCACCAGCAAAGCTTCAGTGAATGTTCCTGTATCTGTCTTCCTATATGAATGTGCACAAGACTCTTCAGACGCCCGGAAGTGGAATTGTATGTCACAAGGCAGCACATTTTACCTTTATTTTATTGCCAGTTCCTCTCCAAAATGATTGCATTGCCTTAGCTCTCTCTGCAGCAATACATAAGAAGATCCGTCCATCTTGATCTTTTCTAGTACTTGGCATTGTCCAGCCTTCTAATTTGGGCCAATATGGGGGTGTAATTATATATTGTCATTGCTCAAATTTTGGTGAGGTACAACTTCTTTCCATGTGTTTATAGACCAAAGGCATTTTACATACTACAAATGGCCTGTTGAGTTTTTTTTTTTTTTTTTTTTTTGAGACAGAGTCTCTCTTTGTTGCCCTGAATAGAGTGCCATGGCATTGCAGCTCAAAGCAACCTCAATCTCTTGGGCTTAAGCGATCCTCTTGCTTCAGCCTCCTGAGTAGCTGGGACTATAGGCACCTACCACAATGCCCAGATAATTTTTCTATTTTTAGTAGAGAAGGGATCTCACTCTTGCTCAAGCTGGTCTTGAATTCCTGAGCTCAAGCAATCCACCTGCCTCAGCCTCCCAGAGTACTAGGCTTCCAGGTGTGAGCTGCATCTGGCCCTATTCACTTATTTTGCCCCCTTTTTTATTTTTCTATTGGCCAATCTTACTTATGTTGATTTATAGGCATGCTTTTTAATTCTAGTAATAATACTCCAGGGCTGTGTGCATCACAAATGGGTATGTGTGTGTAGTCTTGTGTTTTATAGGAGTTTTGAATTTTAATATTGTATAATTCATTAATATTTTTCTTTACAGACTTATGCTTTTTATGTGGTATAAGAAATATTTCCTTACCTTGAGTTCATAAATACATTTTCCTCCATTATGTTCTCAAAGTTTTCAACTTATACTTTTCACATTTCAATGATTGATCCCTCTGGAATTTGTGTATGCTGAGAGGACTATATAATTTTCATCTTATTGAATATTTTCTTCCACACTGATCTGCCATGACATTAACATGTGTGTATTTTCATCTATGTCTGGAGCTGTTTCTGGGCTTTCTATTCTGTCTCATTGGTCCTTTTTAATCTATCACACACCAAGATCACATGTATGAATTATCAAGTCGCTATAGTAATGAGTCCCACTGTCTTTTATATTACAAATTATCTTAGCGCTTCCTAACCTTTTGCTCTTGTGTATGATCTTCTTTTTTTTCTTAATTTTTGGGAATTCATTGAGGGTACACAGAACAAGGTTACATTGACTGCTTTTGTTAAATAAGGACCGTCTTATAATTGTGTCCCGCCCCCAAAAGATGTACCACACCCCTTATCCCCCCACCTGCTCCCTCCTTCCTTTCTCAGCTCTCCCATCCCCCCCCCCCCATGGTGTCCTAGGACCTGCATTGTCCGCATATCAGACTCGAATACATAGGCTTCTTATTTCTCCATTCTTGTGATGCCTTACTAGGAATAATGTGTTTCACGTCCATCCAAGTTGATAAAAAGGATGTAAAGTCTCGATAAGCTTGTCATGTGTCATGAAAAATCTCCATTGGGATTTCTGTTGGAATTACATTATTATAAGTTAATTTGTAATTTTGTTTTAAAAAGATATCTTTTATCAAGGAAGGAAGTTTTTTCTACTTGTAGCTTAGTTAGAATTCTTAATCTTAAATAACTACTGAGTTTTATCAAATTTTTTATGTCTACTGATGTAATCATATGGTTTATGACATAATTTCCCTTATAATATGTTTCACTGATAGATTTTAAAACATTAAACATTACTTGAATTCCTTGAATAAACAGCCCTTGGTAATACACACTGCTGTACTAATTGACTAATATTTTATTTATACATTTTTCATTTATGGAATGCAAATTAATACATTCCTTCTGGAAAGATGTTTGGAGAACACTTAGAGATCTAAAAACAGATCTGCCATTCAATCCTATAATTTCTCTACTAGGTATATACCCAGAAGACCAAAAATCACATGATAACAAAGATATTTGTACCAGAATGTTTATTGCAGCCCAATTCATAATTGCTACGTCATAGAAAAAGCCCAAGTGCCCATCGATCCATGAATGGATTAATAAATTGTGGTATATGTACACCATGGAATATTATGCAGTCTTCAAGAAAGATGGAGACTTTACCTCTTTCATGTTTACATGGATGGAGCTGGAACATATTCTTCTTAGTAAAGTATCTCAAGAATGGAAGAAAAAGTATCCTGTACTCAGCCCTACTATGAAACTAATTTATGACTTCAATATGAAAGCTATAACACAGTTATAACCTAAGAATATGGAGAAGGGTTAGAGGGTGGGGGAAGGATGGGCTGAGGGAGGATGATTGGTGGGATTACACCTACGGTGCATCTTACAAGGGTATATGTGAAACTTAGTAAATGCAGAATGTAAATGTCTTAACACAATAACTAAGAAAATGCCAAGAAGGCTATGTTAACCAGTGTGATGAAAATATGTCAAATGGTCTATAAAACCAGTATATGGTGCCCCATGATCGCATTAATGTACACAGCTAGGATTTAATTTAAAAATTTTTTTTTTTCATTTATGCTCATTCACGAGATTATTCCAAAGTTTTTTTGTACTTTCTTATTCATTTTAGTTATTAGCCAGACGACTTAAGTAGCTTTCTCTTCTCCTAGTCTCGAAAACAGCTGGTACAATAAAAGGATTAAAGGATTATTTGCTAAACATCACATATAAAACCATTGATTTTTGTGTACTTTGGGTAAGGTTAGCCTTTTGATTACTGATTCAGTTTCTTTACTGGTCATTGGTATATTTAGACTCTAACTTCCCCTCGACTTCTTTTTTAAATGGTTTTTTGAGAAACTGTGCATTTTATGTTAGTATTCAGTATTATTGGCATAAAGGCATAAGTCATAACATATTGTGATTTTTTTAATTTCTACAGTATCTATGGTTATATTCCCTTTCAGTTTCTATATTTTCCTATTACTGTTTTACTTCTTCATCTCTTTTCCCTCCATCCTTTCTTTTTCTTGCCTTTCTCACTTTTTCATTTATACATATCAACACAATGCTCAGCTCTGAATAGTATTTTCTTCTGCTACAATTTTAAAATTGTAATTTATTTCCGAGATGGTATGTAGGGCTACTTCTGAATACCCATTATTTTAGGTAGAATGTGATGCCAGAAAGACTGTCTCCTGGTATTTTTTTTTTTTTTTAAGACAGAGTCTCATTTGTCACCATCAGTAGAGTGCCATGGCATTATAACTCACAGCAACCTCAAACTCTTGAGCTCAAGTGATCCTCTTGCCTCAGCCTCCTGAGTAGCTGGGACTATAGGTGCCTGCCATGATGACCAGCTATTTTTAGAGATGGGGTCTCACTCTTGCTCTGGCTGGCCCTATCTCCTGGCATTTTAATCCCCCATTTTCCAAGGCATTTTTCTAATTCCAACTAAAGACATCAATGATGCAACTTTGAGTACAATCAAACCCTACCTTCACCCCTAGGACTTCTAAACTAGCCGCTTTGAAAGAAAAAAAATGAATAAATAAAATGTATTCTTCCTGACTTCATATCCCACAAATAAGTTTTTCCCATATGATAAATTATTTTATTGCTCACTTTTATATATTTAGAGATGATGTTTAAATCAAACTTATTTTTGAAAATATATTCCCTTTTTAGATAGTCTATGTACTTGTTCCTGTGTCTACCTTCAAAGAAAGCCTGTGAGCTTCTCTGCTGGCCCCCCCAGCCTGGGCCCCCTGCATCCTCACTGGCCTCCCCTTTGCCCTACTGTGCATTGGTCACCTTGTAGAATATGTGGGCTTCTTCCCCCTCAAGGCCTCTGATACTTTTCTATTATCCTAAAACTTGTTCTATCTTAATCTCTCTCCCTTTCCTAGACACTATAAAGAAAGCCAAGCCAAACAGAAAGAAGGGGACAAAAACCACAGCATTCTGTGACAGCTCTTCTAGATCCTGCCCAAAAGTTCTGCTTTGAAAGGTTTCCCCTTTCTTTCCTAGACATTCTGTCTTCTCGAAGCAGTCAGGCAGAAAGCATCCTGCTAGCTGGGAAACATCAATTATCACCATCTACTTTCTGGCCAGAAAGACACATTTTCCCTTAATCGTATTCCTTTAGGAAGGGAGCAGAGCTACCTGCACCCCGAGCTTACTTGGCTTGTCCCCAAGAAGCCAAGAGCTGGCCTAACCCCTAGGTGAGTTCCCCTGACACTGCCCCTGGTGATGATGTTCATAGACTGCCTCGGGAAGTTTCAAGTAACACAGACTCTTTCAGCCAAACAAAATAGCAGCAATTTCAACAGACCATCAGCTACTTTCATCACAGCAAGTTGGAGCTGGCACACTGTGAACATTCAGTAAATATTAATCAATAGCTATCCAGGGGCAGTGAAGAGAGACCAAAGAATAATCTGATGGCTCAACCGAGATCACGTTAAACAGTCACTGGGACCTAATTTTCAAGGGATGGCACATGTTCCCCCAGCTAGAGAGACTTTGGCCAGGAGAATTTGCCCAATGCCAAGAGCATTTAGCTTCCATGTGCCAGACTCTCTAAGACAAAGGACATTTTGTTTATTGTTGATCTGTATTAGTGAAAGTGGATCACTAAGGATACACTAAGCCAGCTTCATGAAAATTTTCTGTAACTATTGTCTGATCCATCAAAAGAGGGAGCTGAGTTAGATTCTGGCTGTGGACCCTGAAATGAACCCACAGCATTAGCAAATGCCTCATTCCGGCCCAGAATGGCCTACTTGTCTAATACAACGGCAATCCAACGTCACATCATTTTTCTATATCTGAAAGTTGGTTGTGATGGCAATGGATTCTGACTACTTAGTGGACAACCTTCCAAACACAAAAACAAGATGGAAAATATTATTTAAAAGTATGGGACGGATCATTGGCAAAACACGTAATAGATTTAGTCTACCAGTTGCATAGGAGAGGGCCTGACATGGTTCCTGATTTTCTTGGATGGTTACATTTCAAACAGTCACTGTAGGGGAATAGCAGAAGAGGGGCCCAATCCCTAGCCAGAAATGGGGAGAAGGCTTCTGATCCAGAGCCACTGTGTAGACAGGCTCAGTGGATTCATTCCAGCTCCTCCCCCTACACACAGGAGGAGCTGGAGCTTCCCAGGAATGGGCTTCCTTCCAAAGCAAACTGTTGCTCCCAGAGATATTTTTAGGCTGTACTTTCCTAAGTGCTTTATTTCTCTGACCTAATTAGTTCTCCCTCTTGGACATTTATTCCTCTCTGTCCCTGCCACCCACAGGCAGGACCCAACACAATCTTCTCCCAACTCGCCTCATTCAATTTAGTCCCGCTCTGAAACCCAAGTGGAAGCCAGGGCCCTACACTTCCTTTCCGTCCAGAAGGGAGCTAGGAATGTGAACAGACCTGGTGGTGTGAACACACCATCATAATCCTCTTCAGCCTGTTCCCTACCTCCCCAATTTGTGCTACTTGGAAGATACACCCAATAAACATAGCCTGCCGTACCCTACTGTGTACCGAAACTGGCTTCGTGTACCGTGGTGATCCACTCTCCCTCAGCTCCTTAAGGGAGAGCCTTTTTATTTGAATCAAGTGATTAGCACAGAGTCATCTCCCTGTAAAGATTTCTTGATTGATGTCCTGTCAGTTAATTTTCTAATCTACCTATAATCGCAGACATGATTATAAAAGATGTTTTTAAAGCAGCTATTAAAACTTTTCTTTTAAGACATAAAATTGATGGAGGACCAAACCTGAAATAAATTTCTTAAGCCTTTGACTCAAGCGGACTGTTGCTTTTGACACAGCGTTTACATTTAAAAATAAGAAAACATTCCCTAAACCTAGCACCTTGCCATCACTAAAGCCTCAGCTTTGAAAAACAACCAAATTAAGCTCCTGGTTCCTCAGTAATAGAGGCTTCTATTATGATTCCCCTGTAAGGCAATGGAACAGAGGGGCACATAAGCCAGCCTCTCTCCTTCATAATTATTTTATTTAGAAGGCATAGCAGAGACATATAGAAGAATAACAGTATAAAGAGTACAGGGAGAACTCATTTCTTGGAGCAGGTTTTAAATGAATTAGAAATGTATTTTTGCCATCTGCCACTGCTACTGCTCTTATGAAACTTGGGATTTACAAATTGCAGTTTGTATAACACTAACTCTGGGACTCAGAAAATCTCCCCCAGGATCTGTGCCCTGAAGGAAATGTTCTAGATTACTGCAGAGAGCTCCCCAGCACAGCACAGAGCACTCTCTCTGGAGGGCTTCCCCAGCATCTGACAGGCGCTGCCACACGCTGCTCAGGGCAAAGGGAGGGTGACAGCTGCATGCACTGGGTCCTTCCCAATGTGTCACCATTGCTACTTTCAGCATCACTGACTGTGGGAATCTTCATTATCCTGCTCAAAAGACACTCTTACTGAGGCTAATAACCTAAGATCCCAAGACACAAAGGGATAAGGTGGGAATTTAAACTAAGGTTTATTTTCCACACAGCCTCACTCAGTGAGAACAGACATCTCCCTAATAAAACAAAAAAGAATAAAACACACAAATGGTAAACACAGTGGAGGGATAAATGCAAAACTCTTAGTACCCAAATAGGCCTCATTATTCTCTCATCTTATTTCTAGCCTTGGAAAGAGGAAGGAAAGAGAATGATAGAGGCTGCACATGTTCCTTCAACGTCTGTCAAAGGGTCAGATTCACGTTCTCCAACTCTCCCATTCTCAGTAGCAGAGTTGACCACGGATGCTCCATCTACCTAAATAAAAGTCCCTCGAAGTCATTTCATTGATTCTTCCAGTAGAAGCAGCACCTGAACTACAAATTAAAAGGCGAGCACTGAGGAGATTTGCAAGTCTAAGGGGAGGGGGATCACGATAGACCATGACATTGCCATGACCTAGCTTTAATGGGGGAGCAATGTGGTGTGGTAGGGGCAGTGATGCAATCTGCACTTTGTAGACACAATACAAGCAAATCTTAGCCCCCAAACATAGCCGTCTTAAGCTCCTTGTTCCTCAGTGACAGAGGCTTATATCATGCCTACTGAGCTCGACTATAGGATATAAACTGATGCTGCCTTCACACAGTGTTCTTCCTACCTGTGATGCTTAGGGCCCTTCCCTAGTCCCATCACACCAACCTGAAACTACCGCCTCACCTATTCCTACCAGTCACCACAGGAATCAACAACACCAACCTTATGGAGGAAGAAATGCATATGCATGGACTTTGAATGCCTATTCTCTGGAGGGGCCATTATTCTTAATTAATCCCTACTACAACCCCATTTTCCAGATGAGAACACTGAGGCTCAGAGAAGTCAGGCAAGTGCCAATAACAGAAAGTAAGAAGTAAAAGAGCTGCCCTGCCCCTGACCCCAAACTCCATGTTCCTTCATCTCATACCACTGCTTCTGCCACTGCTTTTGCCCATAAATAGTTGCTATAAACAATGATGGAGGTAGTCCTGTTGCTGTCTACTCAAGTTGAAACTCTGGAGTGTAGATTACAATCTGTGGCAGAAAATTAACTTTCAACAATGGTGGCTCATTTCATATATTTTAGGATTACATTGGAGAACCCTTGGGAATACCAAATGTATGTGGTTCTCCCACCTGAGAACCTTGGTACAAAGCCCGTTGTCAGGGCCAATGAAGTTATAAAGGGGAAGACTGAAATCCATATGTTGACAGATAGTTCACCACAAGTAGTGCCCAGTTTTGTCACTCAAATGACAAAACTCCATTCAAATCTTGCCAGGCTACCATGTCCTCTCTAAAAGCAATTCGAGATGAAAACCCATTTTCTGTTTTGATACAATAAATCTTAATGGTTCTAAAGCCGCATGCAGATTATATGTTTTCAATGTAAATAAATTTGTTTTCCTGCCGCGGTAAAGACTGTGGTCCTGTGTCATCACGAGGCAGCAGTGGCAGAAGCAGAAGCCAGGGATCCAGATACACAGCTGGAGATGACAGTGTTCAGCGTGTAAATGTGCAGTGTGCTTGTATGTGATATGGGGTGGATTCCATAAAGTTACACCTCTGTCTTCAAAATTATTATACAAGTACATGCTTATGTACCAAGATTTAGAGGAGGGAGATTAATAGCAAAAGGATATGTTTATACAAGTGTGAATGGGCGAGGTTCCTATGATGCATTTCTCTGAAGTGACAACAGCTTAAATAACAGAAGAACCACCTCCTTTTCGATGTGTGTATCAAGAAAGCCAAGAATAAAAAGTCTGGGCAGCCTGGGACCTTGTGATTAGGCTGCCCGTTTTAAATTCTTCTCCCACTGAATAAATACCGATTTATTCAAATTGATACTTCCTCACTATCTCTGTCTCACTATTTGATTCTCAACGTGCAGCACGTTCTCTGTGATTCCCTCTAAGAGAGAGAGAACAAGGGCTGTGCGTGGAGGGGGCTTCCAGAAGCAATGACTTTATGAAGGCCCCTGAGTCGTGGAGAGTGGTAGGAAGGAGCTTACAGTTGGGCCACTACCCACTCAAGGTCAGAAATTGCTTCAGCAAATTAAAAGGCCTTGCTACAAACAGCTTAGCACACTTCCTTCTGTTTTCCTGTTCTTTACATAGAAGAACTGGCTCTTCTCAGTTAATCCCAGGCCATGTACTGTGTACCCAACACACGCTAAGTGTTTCACAGAAGTTGCCTCATTGGGCTGGGTGCAGTGGCTCATACTTGTAATCCTAGCACTCTGGGAGGCTGAGACAGGTGGATTGCATGAGCTCAGGAGTTCAAGACCAGCCGGAGCCGTATCGAGACCCTGTCTCTAAAACCATCGCTGCACATTGTGGTGGGCATCTGTAGTCCCGGCTACTCAGGAGGCTAAGGCAAGAGAATCTCTTGAGCCCAAGAGTTTGAGGTTGCTGTGAGCTATGATGTCATGGCTCTCAACCCCAGGGTGACTGAGACTCTGTCGCAAAAAAAAAAAAAAAAAAGTCACTTCACTGAATCCCCAACAACCTGAAAAGTTGGCAAATAGACCGTCCCTGCTGTGTAGATGAGGAAATGGAGGCTACCAACTTTAACTCTGGACAGACAGCCATTAGGAAGTAAATTAAATTACATTATTCTTCAAACAAGTATGCAAAATTACCTTTAAAAGCAGCAAATGTGCTTAAGAAAATGGCCAGGATAACATTTAACTTTTGAAACTATGAGCTTTGCAGTGTCAGCTGATCAACGCTTGGGAATATGTAATGATTTCTCTCCTGGACTACTGCACAGCCAGAAAATTTGCTTTCACCTTAGAATGATGAATGTGTGTGATTTAGATCTGAGGACTGATATGAGCAGAGGTTTATGCAAGATGACAAAAAACAAGATGGCCATGACTTGGTGTGCTTTGCCAGTTATGAAGAGATTCTGTTTACTTTTGTGATGGATTTATCTGCCCTGACATTTATTCTGCTTATTAAAAATATTCACACTCATCAGTTTGCTCTCTGGGCATGATAAATGCATTTCCTGTCCCAAGTTCTATTACTCTAAATTTATTTTACATTCCAGAATGCAGCAAAAGAATACATACCTTTGATTTGTTTCTTCCAACTCTGTTGTATGTTTTATTCCCCCGGATTTTATGCATTTTGTACTTTTAGTTATTTCTGGGACTTTACTTATTTTAACACAAAAACCCCACAGTTTCATTAAGCAACTCTTATTATTATTCCAACTTTTTTTTTTTTTTTTTGGTCACATAGCATATAACAAAGGAAAAAATGTTGAGGCTTAGATAGTATCTACACACAGCAAAATGTCCAACCAATTTCTTTTTTCTTTTTCTTTTTTTTGCAGTTTTGGCTGAGGTTGGGCTTGAACCCACCACCCCCAGTATGTGGGACCAGTGCCCTACTCCTTGAGCCACAGGCACTGCCCCCAATTTCTTTTTTCAATACAGATGTTTGTTGTTATACAAACTCAAACTATGTGGTTTGATTGAATTGATTTGCTTTATGGACCCTGAACAGAAATGTTCACAGAGAACAGAATAAATGTCCTGATACTGTAAAGTCAGTTTCGAACCCAGAAGTGTGCCAACCAAAATGATACGATAATAAAGTCGTGTATGAGCCCATTGTCCATTCTTTGATGCTACCCTCAGTTACTGAGCCCCTACCCTCTGCCAGGCACTGTTCTGGGCCCAGAGGGTACAGCAGTAAGCTAGACTGACATTTTCCTTGCTCTCTTGGAAATAATTAACTAATTAGGAGAAAAGTCTCAAGAATGATGACTATTATGCCAGGAATTCAAATAAAGTGTTGGGTGAGGTGAATGATGAAAGTTTCACTTGAACATATAACTTGAGATCTGAATGACAAAAAAGAACTAGCAATGCAACGAACTTCAGGAAGAACCTTGCAGGGGCAGGGACAAGCTTATGCACAGATCCCCAGAGTGGGAAGGAGCTCAGCAAGTGAGCTGTGTGGCTGGGGATCACCGGCCTCGGTGGAGAGTGGTGGAAATGGGGTCAGACAAGGAGGAGGCACATGACCATGTGGGGCTTTACAGACTGGGTAAGGGGTGTGCATTTTATTCTAAATGTAAGAGGAAGCCATTGGGAGGATTTTAAAAAGAGGGACATGAGCTAATTTACTTTTTTTTAAGTTTAAGTTGGATTGTGACTTAAAGCAAATGTGAACTTAAGTTGGATTTTGACTTAAAACAAATGTGAACTTAAGTTGGATTGTGACTTACGAGCAAATGTGATAGGCAGAATAACGACCCCCTAAAGATATCCATATCCTAATCCCCAAAATATATCAATACGTTATGTTATATGGCAAAAAGGAAATTGAGGTTACTGATCAACTAATGGATGTTCAAGTAGGGAAATTGCCCCTTATGGTCCAGGTGGTCCCACATCATCACAAGGATCTTTAGAAGGGGAAAAGGGAGTCAGAAGAGAATCCTACAAAGATGCTTAAGTGTGGAAGAAAGGCAGAGAGCAAGCAACATTGCTGGCTTGGAAGATGGAAGAAGGGAACTCAAGGAGGCTAGAAAGAGCAAAGAAAGTGGATCTTCTCTGAGCCTCCTGAAAGGAACACAGTTGTGTCAACACGCCTTGGTTTTAGCCCAGTGAGATCCATTTTAGGCTTTTGAATCACAGAACTGTCGGAGAATAAATTTATGTCATGTAAGTCAATAAATTGGTGTTACAGCAGAAAATGAATGCAACAGAACAAATTTTCACGTTGTAGATGAGGAAGTGCAAGAGGTGAGGATGAGAGAAATGAACATAGGGTCACAAGCTCAGGGTTTCACAGAAGCAGCAAATCTTAGTCTATAAAACCTATGATAGGAGACCTTCTGCAGAAAATAAGACAAAACAAAACTCAATGTCTTTGGGACTAACACTCGTGACCTGAAGACTGCCTAAATTAGTCTAGGAAACAGGAATGTTTTTGACTAATTTCTGTATAAATTAAAAAATATTTAGGCTAATTAACCTGACTGCTGATTAGGACTACATTTTTTATTCCTAATTTTAAAAGTTTATATTTCATAACCATTTAAGTTGTCATTTACACCTCATAAAATTAGCAGGGCATAATATCCTTGAGCTTTTTTTTTTTTTTTTTTCAAGTTTCCAAAATAAATTTCTGTAAACTTTTGTGGATGGAATCTTTGAGTGGAGTTATGATGAAGCATTATCTAAATGCTTATTATCAAAATGACAGAGTTTCATTTTGTGGAATGTTCCAGACTAAGAGAAAGACAGCTCAGGAAATCCTCTTAAGTGGCTAGTGATATTTAATAAGCTTGACTCTGATGACAAGTTTCAGATGGTCCTTCTTCCAGAAAGACCACAGTGTCCCTGTGTATCCATTTTATAAGCCAATTAGGGGAGGATGCCATCACCTATATTCTTTGCTCTGGGAGTTATTGAGGGTTTGATATTTGTCTCTTTCTAAATTTTCTCCTCCCTTTAGGTAAATGCAACATGTATCTTTCACCTTTGTTTCCACACATTAGGTTTGTGTTCAATTGTGCTCAATGCCTACACAGCTGGAAGCACAGTATCTTTGTGAAGTTAACACTAAATGATATTTCATGAGTTAATAAATGAGGCATGCGAGTTATAGGAGAGAGGCTGAGAAAAGAGGCCTTTTCAGATTTACAATTATGTATGAATCTTCATAATTGCTCATGAAACTTCTGCACTTACACATTTGTGCAGATGTGTGTGTATAGAAATATACACAGATCTTCCTAATATACCTAATTTTATCACCTACAAATATCCAACTGTTGAGTGATACATTATTAGATGAAATATACTAATTTCAATAATCCAGAATACATTTCCAAAGAAAGCATTGTATTTAAAAGTCAGAAATTCCCTTTCTTGTTATACTACTCTGAAATGACGGCTTTTCATACAGGATCTTAACTGAGGGCTCTCTCCATCTAGGCTCTGTCACTAGAAAGAAAAAGGCAAGACATAAGTCACTTGCATCTCCGCCCGGAGACAGACATCGAGATCAGGAAATTCCTTTTCCCTCTCATTGCCAATATCTATTCACCCCTCAAGAGCATTTTTGAATTGTTTTCTGTTGTTGTTATTCTGGAATAGAACATTAGAATACCGTTCTGGAAAATACAGACTATGATGGTGCTTACAAACGTGTAAATTGATGTAACATATGGGCATTATCTAGATCCTAGACAATTCCGGAATGAACTTTTTCACTGTATCATTACCAAATAGGAAATTGCCTTGATCTTTCCTACACATGTCCCTATATTGTGACCGAAACCATGCCTTAGTAATTTTTTTCAACAAATTCACATATGAAAACACACCTTATTAGTTTTATATAATTCCTTACCCCTAGAATGCAGTAGACATATCTCAGATTTTGAAAACCAACTTTTGCCACTATTAAAATGTTTGAAATAAAAATGATCTTCAGTTTAAATTAGCCACAGAATATTCCAATCCTCTCTCCTTCTTTTGCATGTGTAATCATAGATTAAGTGTTTTATTTAAGAACTTACTTAAAAGACAGTAGCAGATAATCATTTAAAATTAGCTCCATGACAAGAACCGCACAGCCATGCAAAACTGAAGCTTAGGGCTTGATCCTAATTATTCAGATTGATTATCTACTTGTCCCAAATTCATTAATTCAAAACTTCTGTTTCCAGCACTCCCTCTCATTTGGGCTTTTTTGATCTCATCCTTGAAAGCACTGTTGGTTGGGGAGGCAGGATGGCTGTTTTAAATGAATCCTAAATATGGAAAATCAATATAAGATCCCATCAGTAAAAGAAGTTCCCACTCTGACACTTTATTCTTTATTTTCAACTTTGACTTCTTAGATGTAGGCTGTTGTTAAGCATGGGGGGACTCAGTATGCCTTGGAGGAAACTGTCACAGACCCTCTTGGTGGGTCAGAGATGTACCAGGCAGGTGCAAAGAGTGTGTGCTTCACAGGTAAACCTCTGATAGCTCGAGCTTTTAAAGGATTTCTGGACTTTCCAAAAGTGGCCTAGGCCTCTTGGGAACTGGCTTATCTGTCTTAAGTTTCATACTTCAAAGTCTATTTTTTTAATGGGGATTTATTTCTCTGTGGAACTCAGGAGGATTCGCATGTCTAACAAGGACTAACATATTTGGAGGGAGTTGAGGAGAATTCCTTTGTAAGCACTGAGATGTCTGACAGGTTCCAGCTAAAGGTGAAAAATACCTTTAGTATTGAAAAGCTGACCACCAATTTTGTCTGAAACCCTTAGTCCCTGAACTATATTACAGCAGCCAAAGCAATATTAGCTTAAACTATACTTACCAAATGTATTAAAATTAAGCCAGGACTCTTATCAAACCAAGCCAGAAGTTTCCCTTGCTCTTTCACATTTCTTTATAATTTTTCTGAACTTCCTAGACATTTACTTTAAAAGGTTTTTTCTTCATGGGTTCATGAACATTACTGTTCAGTCAACCTCACAAAAACTGTTTAAAATTCACCAAATATTCAAGATCTATTTTCTGAATGTGAACTATAGACCAAGTACTGTACTGAGCCAATGAAATTGTAAGTTTTTTTTTTTTCCTCATATGCATCAATGAGTTTGGCTTTTGACAGAATTCTTCTAGACTCTTCAACTTACAAAAGCCTGTCAGTTTGCTTTATCTTTTCTGCTCTGGGAAACTGATTTGCCTCTCTGTAGAATGACTGCTTTAGCTAAGCATTTTTGTGCTTAAGTACAGGAAACAACAAAATATAGGTTATGTTTTTTGAATGCCTATAGATTGCTTTTGAAACTGTCATTATTTCATTTTTCTGGCCCTCTGTAACCTTGTACTCTGGAAGTAATAGGTCAGAGATTTGTGGGCACATAGCAAGCCAGGCAAGGAAGGAGAGCAAGCTGGGATCTGGATGAGGTGTGGACTCCTGCTACAGTGGATGACCCTAATGGTATAGTGAGGAAGGGCTGGAAGAATATCTGAAGGCAATGACAGTGTTGGGCACTTTTAGCAAGTGATTGGCAAGAAACAGTAACAAATTTTGTGAAAACCAGGCAGAACCCTGTCCTGCCTCCGTCAAAGCTTTGGTCTTTGAGTTTCTCCTACCAAATAGGTGCATAGTAGGGCCAATTTTTTCAGCAGCAGTCCATGGACCAAATATAGGACTTATAAAAGACAAATGGTTGGATTGATCTCTGGCAGGGTGGGAGTGGCAGAGAGACATGGGCAATGAAACTGAAGATGCTGCTAAAACTATGGGGTCTAGACTGGAAGAGTCAGAGAGCCACACATTGTTTCTTTTTGCAAATACATGTATAGGCAAAAGCATGCATGTAATAGATTCATATAGTGCATTATAACTCTCTTCTACACCTTGCTTTTTTCACTTAATAAATGCTGAAGATCCATTCCACTGTAATCTATGGAGCTCTTCCTCTTCCTTTTCTATAGTACATAATGCTCCACTGTGGATGTGCCATAGTAGTTGATTCTACTATAGGGCATTTGGGTTGTTTCCAGTCTCTTCTTTTTACAAACGGTGTTAGAACTGATAGCCTGTGTATATGTCACTTTGTGTTTTGCCATTTCATCTTTGGGACAGTTTCCTCGAAGTGGATTTGCTGAGTCAAGGTATATGCATTTTTGCTAAATGTCACCAAACTCCCTACCAAAGAGTTTGTACCACTTCGCATTCCCATCAGCAATGAAAATAAAGGGTGGGTAATGTTATTTTGGAGAAGTAGAATAGGAATTTGAGATACTTTAATCCTAGTGCCTCTATTTTCTGTTGAAATGGGAAATAAAGTCATAGTGAAAAGAAAAGGTGGATGGAAGAAGGTGCTTTGAGAGGCACAAGGAAGTTTTAGAATAGCAGAAGAGGAAACTAAGCAACAAGTGGAAAACGACCAGTCAGTAATGTTGAGGGCTCAGCCAAGACTCTGGTTTCTCCTAGCATTAGTCAGCATAGGTAGGGTAGTAATCCGTAGACCAGATGTAGGACTCACAAAAGACTATAGTTTAATCTATGTCAGGGTGGGGGTGCAGATAGACAGGGGACAATGAAACTAAGGGTAATGGCAAAACAATGGAGTCAAGACTGGATGGAGAAGAAAAATGAAGCTAAGGAAAGATCAAAATATGAAGGAGAAAAAGAACAGAGGACCATGATGAAGACCAGAGATAGGTGTTGGAATGAGTGTACTGACAAAGCAAGAGGGATGTGAAGCTCTGATCAGAGGTGAGAATTTTAGAGGTTCAGATCCGAGGGTGGTGTGTTGCCAGGTGATGTCAAGGTCCTGGTGGTGCAATGGAACTGGACAGATGAATTGGAAGAAAATTCAATTTAAGAAGGTTGTGGTTGAGTGGTGGCTCACGCCTGTAGTCCTAGCACACTGGGAGGCCAACGCAGGTGGAATGTCTGAGCTCACAGGTCGAAATCAGCCTGAGCCAGAGCAAGACCTCATCTCTAAAAATAGCTGGGTGTTGTGGCAAGCACCCATAGTCCTAGCTACTCAGGAGGCTGAAGCAAGAGGATCACTTGGGCTCAAGAGTTTGACGTTGCTGTGAGCTGTGACGTCATGGCACTCTACCAAGGGTGAGAAAGTGAGACTCTGTCTCAAAAAATAAAAATAAAAAAATAAAAATGAAGAAGATTGAGAAGCTGAGAGGGGAAAACATTAGAAGGGCGCACTATGTAGACATTGATGTACCCCAGGATTAGGGCTGGAGCTGACCAAATATTTCATCCATGGAGGAAGTGTCTACTATGATTTCACTGTGTGAAAACCTATTGTCTTAACAAATAGCTGACGTTCATAAAATAATGTTTAAATGAACAACTGAGTGTACAATCTAATTACCGTATAAAAAGACATTTGGATTTTAGGAAATAATGTGATTTAGGGATATTAGATATCTACTATTAGTATTTGGGATAGTATTACTGGCTTATTCTGTGATTTTGTCTCTGATGGCTGACTAAAATAAGGAAAATTGGCATATTTCTTTCCTTAAATCTTATTTTGCTTCCATCTGTGAGGAAATATATAGTGGAAATAAGTCTAAAAGGAAAGTTGGGAAATCAGAGTTTTGGTCTCAAGGAGATGTTGGTTAAGGCTCTTATGTCTTCCTCTTCAGAGCTAAGGATGTCTGTGGATAACTTCTCAATTCATTTCTAATTGTAAAATTTGATGACAATAGAATTTGAAGTAACTCAGAAAGCAACATTTCTAGCTATAGTCACTCATCTAATCTGAAGTTCTTTTTGGTTTAAAAATTGTTTTGAAAGCAGACATTGGAACACTTGAGTAGACCTTCTTAAACAGGCGTCCTCAAACTTTTTAAACTGGGGGCCAATTCACTGTCCCTCAGACTGTTGGAGAGCCAAACTATAGTTTAAAAAAAAAAAAAAAAAACTATGCACAAATTCCTATGCACACTGCACATATCTTATTTTGAAGTAAAAAACAAAACGGGAACAAATATAATTCACACCACTTCTTGTGGCCCGCAGTTTGAGGACACCTGTTCTAAAACTACTTAAGGTAAATCATGCCACTTCCTTGCCACAGAATGAGATACAAGCTGATGGAAGTACCTAAATCAAAGATTATCTCTGAAAAGATTATCCTCTCCATGGAAGCCACGTATCTAAGAAACCAGATGCTTCAGTCTTGTCAGGTAAACAATGGAAGTTTCCTTCTACCTAGTTTAGGTTTTGGAAGGAAAATGTGATTATTTTATTTAACAAAAATTTAATTTTCCTTAAATGAAAGAAATTTAGGTAGATAAGACACAGCTTTTCACCCTTGAAGAGACCACAGGCTAATAGGGGAGAGAAAACTATGTGGAAATATAAACAAATAACCACAGTCCAAAGCAAGCTGGCTCTCATATAAGCAATATAAGTAAAAATAGATATCCATGCTATTTTTTAAATGTGGGGAGTTTGAGGTGTAAAGAATAAATGAAATATTTTCATTTCTCATTTTTTATTCTTATATCTTTTTTTCCATTTCCATGTATACAGAAGTTGATTAAATCACCAGTTACTTTCATTCAATGTTCTGCTTACAAGTAAGCATAGCATTACTAAGATGCGTAACTACAATGCTATTTTTAAGTGTGTATAGATATTTTTAGAATCGTCGTAAGTTAACCACTTTTCTGTATAGTATTAACTTTACCCCATTTTTCTTCTGTTCATCGAAATAGTCTTGGACATTTTAAAGTTCTTTAATAATTGGATGACAGAAACAAAGATACAAATTAAATTAGCTTAGCTGGTTGCCTCTAAGTAGCTTTAATGTTTGTTTGTTTGTTTGTTTGTTTTGGGGATAGAGTCTCACTTTCTTGCCCCAGTAGAGTGCTGTGGCAGTATAGTTCACAGCAACCTCAAACTCCTGGACTCAAGTGATCATCTTACGTTAGCCTCCCAAGTATCTGGGACTATAGGCAACCATCACAATGCCCTATTTTTAGAGATGGGGGTCTTGCTCTTTCTCAGGCTGATCTCAAACTCCTGAGCTCAAGCAATCCACCTGCCTTAGCATCCTAGCATGCTAGGATTGCAGGCATGAGCCACCTTGTCCAGCCAGCTTTGGTGTTTAAAAAAAGTTTTTGTGTGTTAAGACTTCTTCCTTGGTGTTCCCATAACATGTTACATAAACTTATACTTGAAAATTTATCACTTCATATTATAATTATTTGCTCAAATTCCTTTACTCTTTCCTCTCCCCTTACTTCTATTCCTTCCCTTCCTCTTTCCTTCCCACTCACCTAACAGGACATCCAGGAGACAGGAACCTTGTCTTACTCCCTGTTGCATTCTTGGTACCTTGTACAAAATAGATGAGTAGATAGATAGATGGTTTGGGTAGGTGGATGGATGGATAGATGCGAGACAGCTTTAACTGAACTCTTCTACAAGATCTAAAGAACCACTTATGATCATCTTTTAACCATGAAAACACCTGCCAAGTTTTGACCTCACTTTCAATGGGTTTCCAACTTCCATCTATCAAATAGTTTATTTATATGACCTAAGAACCAAAGTCTTTCAAAGTCTGAAAATCTCTTAGAAGCTAAGCTTGACCTCTGAAAATGAAGATAACTGAACATTGTTAAAGCTCTCTGCAGACTGATGAAACACACTAGTAGGCTGAATTAGCAGAGCTTTTACCAAGGATTCTCTCTGTCCTTTTCCCCCCTGAAATCTCCCAATTCCCAGGAACCATAGTTCTCAGTTTTTTACTCCCTCTGGCCACTCAGATGGCACTTAAGGAAGGACACTCGAGAATGTGCTTGAAGAAAGTAAAAATGTTTCCTTATGGAAAGTAAAAATTATTTCCTTGTGGAAATAATTGTGTGTTAAATTATAAGAGAATTAGATAGTTAAGTGGATTTTAATGCTATGTGGCATTTTATAGGAAGAAAGCTTTCAGCACAAGAACAATGGCACTTAGGCAGGATGGAGGGGCTGCTCAGTGTGGCCGGCTGCAGTGGGCATTTGCTTCCAATTACTCCAGAACACAAGTGTCACATTGCCATTGATTGTTCATTAGGAAGGAGAACATTTGGGCTATTGTGGGCATGTGAGGCAGGCTTGCTTCTAGCAAAATGGTCTTTAATCAGATGCCTAAATCTGTTCCAGTAGTCTGACTCTAACCTTGGACCCACCAAGAACTTGGGATGACTAATTATTCAGGTCCATCCAGAATTTATGTGGTGTGCTGTGCTCACCAAAAGTTTCCAGACCATCAGGAATTATTAAAAGGTCTTTGGGAAGCAGAACAAAGGTGCCTGTGAAAAAGGGTGGAATTCCTCTGAGCCACTGTCTATAGCAGAAACAACTCCAAGCCAAATCCACAGGATTCACCAAGAAAAAGACCCTTCTCCTCTATCATAGGAAGGAAGCCACTATTCCATTTTCTCTCTCTGACCTTCAACTTTTTTGTTGGGTCTTCAAATAGCCCTGAAGCTGCCATTTTCATTTTCAAATGAATACCTGGGTTTTATTTTTGCATATAATCAGAACTGTTTGCTGTATTTAAGGAAGCTTTAGGGGAAGGAAAAAAAAAATGCAAGCAAAATGAAAACCTGGCATTGTGTCTTTTGCTCTTTCTTTTCTCACTTAAAAAAAAAAATTAATTTCTGATGTTTTAATTGCTTAAGCCATATATAGTTTCCATCTAAACTTATTGTTTAAAGAAACCAATGAATCATTTACCTTTTAGATCTCTTTAGATTTTTATGACTTTAGCCCATATCAAAAACATTGCCAGGAAAAAAAAAATTATAACATTGCCAGGAAGAGGTTTTGACTATCTTCTTCTGTTCTAGGATTATGTCAAATTAAACAATTTATTTATAATTTGAAAAGGTATTTGTTTTAAGTTTTATTTGTGTGTGTGTGTGGTTCCAAAAAAAAATTTTTATTGCTGGGGATTCATTGAGGGTACACAGAACCAGGTTACATTGATTGCATTTGTTAGGTAAAGTCCCTCTTAAAGTCCACCCCCAAAAGATGTATCACACACCATGACCCCCACCTGCCTCCCTCATTCCCTCTCTCTGCCCTCCCCTTCCCCCAACTCCCACTGTCTACTATATCATTAACTGTTTCATATCAGAATTGAGCATATAGGATACTTGTTTCTCCATTCTTGTGATGCTTTACTAAGAATAATGTGTTCCACTTCCATCCAGGTTAATATAAAAGATGTAAAGTCTCCATCTTTTTTAATGGCACAATAGTATTCTATTGTGCACATATACCACAGCTTGTTAATCCATTCCTGGGTTGGTGGGCATTTAGGCTGTTTCCACATTTTGGCGATTGTAAATTGAGCTGCAATAAACAGTCTAGAACAAGTGTCCTTATAATAAAAGGGTTTTTTTCCTTCTGGGTAGATGCCCAGTAATGGGATTGCAGGATCAAATGGGAGGTCGGGCTTGAGTGCTTTGATGTTTCTCCATACTTCCTTCCAGAAAGGTTGTACTAGTTTACAGTCCCACCAGCAGTGTAAAAGTATTCCCTTCTCTCCACATCCATGCCGGCATCTGTAGTTTTGAGATTTTGTGATGTGGGCCATTCTCACTGGGGTTAGATGGTATCTCAGGGTTGTTTTGATTTGCATTTCTCTAATATATAGGGATGATGAACATTTTTTCATATGTTTGTTAGCCATTTGTCTGTCTTCTTTAGAGAAGGTTC
>CAUYPK010004002.1:0-31169 GCA_963574355.1 Loris lydekkerianus | reverse complement strand
AAATCATGGAAGAAGCCCAAGTACCCGTCGACCAATGAATGGATTAATAAATTATGATATATATATATAATACATATAATATATATATATGATATATATAAATATATAAATATATAAATATATTTATATATAAATATATATTTTATATTTATATATTTATATATAAATATATATATATATATATATATATATATAATGGAATACTATGCAGCATTAAAAAAAGATGGAGCCTTTACCTTTTTTATGTTTACATGGATGGAGCAGGAAAATATTCTTCTTAGTAAAGTATCTCAGGAATGGAAAAAAAAAATCCAATGTACTCAGTACTACTGTGAAACCAATTTATAATCACTCACACATTCATATGAAAGATGAATCACAACTTCAATCCCAGGATGAAGGAGGAAAGGGGGTTGGGGAGGGGAAGGGGAATGGAGGGGGGTGGTTGCATAGAGGGAGGGTTAATGGTGGCATATTGCAAGGGTAGGAGTCAAATCTATTAAGTATAGAATACAAATGTCTTAACACTGTGATTAAGTAAATGAGGTGAAAGCTATGTTAATTAGTAGGATGTAAGCACTCCAATTTGTACAAATAATCAACACATTGAATCACACAAAGATGTAAATGTATTCATGACCTATGTATATATGACTTAATAAAAAAAGAATGCATAATTAGAGCTAGATAGGAAGAATAAGTTTCAGAGCTCTACTGTACAGCATGGTGACTACAGTGAATGACAAAATATTCAATTTTCTCTCCACAAAAATGATAGCTCTGTAAAGTAATGCATTTGTTAATTAGCTAGATTTAACCATCCTACACTGTATATGTTCTTCCGAACATCATCCTGTGTATGATAAATACATAGTATTTTATATTTCAATTTAAAAAATTTTTTGAAAGAAAGTTATTTAGAGGTAGATCCAGCTATGATACTTTGCATCTGTACAACCTTGGACAAGTTAGTTCTACTTGCTAAGCCTCAGTTTCCTTATCTGAAAAAAAATATGGATAATAAAAAATGTACCTTACACATTAGTTTTAAGGATTAGTGACTATAGAATGGAGCTTCACTTAGTACTTCACTCACAGTAAAAAGTTCATAAATTGTAACTATTCATATTAGCAGACAGCAGGTGGTTTACCAACACCCTCTAGTTCCTTTTCATATGTGCATATAATTTTTGACAAGTACTTTACATAGGAATTTCTTCTACTTTAGGTGACTATTTAATAACATAATACCTTGTCAGTTAGCTTTTGCTGTGTGACAACCTCAGGATCTCAGTGTCAAGCGACAATAAGCACTCACTGTTTATGTGTCTGAGACGTGAGGCAGTTCTGCTTATCTTGCTGGGCTTGCTTATATGTTTGTGAGTTAGCTTGCTATTCTCCTATGTCGATCGTGGTACATAGGTTGACTCAGCTCTGCTCCATGAATCTTTTCCTGCATTACAAAGGTCAGCAAACTCAACTGAGCCCACTACTTTTTTGGGTAACATTTTATTGGAACATAGACCTGCCCACTTGTTTACATATCATGCATGGTTGTTGTTGCACCACAACAGCAGAGTGAAGTAGTTGGAACAGACACCATATGGACCACAAAGCCAAAGCCCTTTATAGGAAAAATTTGCCAACCCTTGCTCTAAAAGGCTAGACTGGGTATTTTCTCCTATTGATGACAAAGAACAGGCTTCAACCCATTCATCCTTTTTGACCCTCTGTTTGTGTCAGATCTGTTAATATCCAATTGGCCAAAGAAAATCACATGCCTGCAACCAGAGTCAAGGGTCAAGGCACCGCAGGGTTAGGTGGTAAAGGAGTGGTACAGAAGGGTCATGTAATTGGGGCTAATAATGAAATCTATCATAACTAATTATTATAATATTTCTTTTTAAGGAATACTCACGTGTTTACTTGTTTAGTACTTGCTACTTTATCCTACTTCCAGCAACATTTTGGGTACATAAGGAAGTGATATTTTCTTCCGGTAACTTGCAATATTTTCTCATAAAGGGCCGATGCTAAATATTTTAAGTTTTGTCAATCATGTGACTTCTTTAACAACTACTCAAAGCTGTTGTTGCAGCATGGAACATAGACCATATTAAAAATTTTGTTATTATTCACAAAATAAATAGGCCATAGTTTTCTTGCCCTTAATCTACCTTATATAGAAAATAGGAAAATTGGGGCACAATGATCTTAAAGAACTTGTCCCAAAACACTATGAATTTATTAAACACAATCACAAACTGTAGTCATACTATGGCCAACCCAGCAGGTGAATTTTGTTTGGTCCACACAAAGTTACAAAAAGATTTGAATTGTTTTTTAACATGTAAAAATGAGGAGAGTTCCCATAAGTAGCTAAATATCTAAGTTTTCTTAAAAATTGGAGCATATGAAGTACTGTACTCCTATTCCCACAATGCAACAATTGGTTAGAGTCAAATAACTGCCATCCCATTAGATGTACTCTCAGCTCCACCAATTTTTATGATCCCATGCACTTTACCCAGCTCATTCATTTACATGATATTTCTGGCCATGTGGGCATAAGAACCATGAACTTTACCACTATGAACTTAGAGCCCAGGCCTCTAAAATTCCCAGTCTCAGGTTTTTTCCACTTGACTACTTTATCTCATCAGGCCACTCTGGTATGGTAAGTTTGGGACTTTAAAACTTGGTTTTAACTTTTAAGAATGCCTTTGTCTATTAAGAAGTATTTACTTCCTTTATGGATTTCTGGAGATGATGAGACTTCCTGATTTAATTAGTTTGGAATCCATAAAAATGTGTTTCAGAGAAGTAATTTGTAACCAAATCTCTCCTTTATTACAATTGGAGGTATAATTTACAATGCCTACTGAGGTGATTTTAAGCTGTGGACTATTTTTAATAAATATTTCTTAACACATGAGTTAGAAATATTGGAAAAGAAAGTGGGGGAAGTGATTTAAGGCCACGTACTTTATGCACACACTTCTGCACCTATCTTATTAAAATTTTATGGTCATTAAATGAATGCTACGTTTGAATATTATTTAGAGCCAGGAGAGTTGATAGATTTGCATTCACAGAGAGTGTTTGTTTTCATTTGAGAATAGGTGAAAACGATGACATTCTTAGCAAATTTCACTTCGTGCACTGAGGTTTGTACATGACATGCATCTTTCAGGTAATTAGCTCCCTTTGTTCAGGTATTCAAAACAATCACTTGATTATGATTAAAGATACTTTACCATACAAATCTACATCGTACAACAAATACCTGTAACAAACACCCCCAGCAAAGACTTGTAACATATCTCATATTAAAGACTGAGATGATGCTGGGGAAAGAGGAAAAGAACACGGAAGGAAACTAACATTAATTAGCTTTTACTACAACGCCAGTCAACATGGTACATGATTTCTAGACATTTAGTTTCATTTAGAACACAAAAATCTCAGTGGAATAGGTACTTTGATTATTTCTATCTCACAGTTGTGGGAACTGAGATTCAGAGTGTATAAGTTATCGTCGCAAAACCATACTGAGTGGCAGAAGCTAGATTTTTAATGTAGGTTGTCAGACTCCTATGTAGTGAGTTGCTTGGGGTAGAATAAGAATAACAAATGCAGCTGCTAGATGGGAAAACTAGAAAATATAGTAGTGGCTTTTTGTTTACTAAACCTGCGAGACTAGATCGGAGCAAGGCCCAATCAGGGCTAAAGGCAATGATCAAAGATAAAATAAGCAAAGCAATTCTAAAGCTTCCAGATTACAAAAAGGTATCTCTTTATGATTCCACACAGAATGAGGCTGGTGCTGTTGTGCTTACTCTGGCAGTCAAATGAAAAATTTTTGCTTTGGGAGGTTTGCTCATAGAAGTGTTCCCAATTTGCAGAATTCTAATAAAAGGCTTTCAAACATTCATCAATCCGTTCTGAGCTATTGTGGCGTTCTTTTTTTGTCAAGGATTTTGAGTGAGATTATTTGCCTGTGGTTATTAAGGCTCTTGCAGAGGCATATAAAGCAAGCTTTCTTGAAGTAGGATTTAACTCATTAAGTTCTGTCCTGCCTAAGCTACACACTTGCATTGTTCTGTCCTCCCCTCTGAGAAAACTGATGCGTATTCCTCTTGTCCTGCAAAACTAATTGCAATTGTACTAACAGAAAATTTCTAAGAATGCCTCTTGGCGTGATATAAGGTGAGGTCTTAGACACACACACACACACACACACACACACACACACAAAAGAAATGGCTTTCAAAAGAGCTAAGAAAGCAGTTGACTGCAAGTTGCAACAGCTTTTTGTACACACTGTTGCATGCCTAATTGAGCATGAAGATGCATGTGCAGAACATCAGATGCTCAAAAAAGATTTTGTGCACAGACTGACATTCTGATCACTGCCCATTTTATCATTGGCATGAATGACCCAAAAGGTATGCATATAGCTTTAGATACACTTCTTGTTGCATCAACTCTTTTCCCATACTGGAAAGTTTTGCTTTTTAAAAATACAATTAGCTACAAGGGAGACTGGAAATGTAAATAAAGAGGGCAGAGGAGGTCACTTGAAAGGCTAGTCATGAGCAAATGGAGATTTTCAGTCATTTATTTTTGTTTGGCTTAGTTCCATCTCCTTCATTCTATACTGGTCATTTTTAATATTTTTGTAACTCATTTTCTATTTTCCCTGATCTTTTCCAGGATTCATTTACTACATTAATAATATTAGAATAGTCAAAATTAAACAAGACAATGAAATATAAGAAAAATAAAGATTTACATATGTAAGTTCTCGCAATACCTGTTTGAGGCCATCCTAGTTAACTGGTATGTGCATATTGCTGGCTTATGCTGTTTCAAATAGAAGAAAAACTCAAAACTTTTTTTTTTTTTTTTTTTTGGTAGAGACAGAGACTCACTTTATCGCCCTCAGTAGAGGGCTGTAGTGTCACACAGCTCACATCAACCTCCAACTCCTGGGCTTAGGTGAGTCTCTTGCCTCAGCCTCCCGAGTCGCTGGGACTATAGGTGCCTGCCACAATGCCTGGCTATTTTTGTCATTGTTGCAGTTTGGCTGGGACTGAGTTTGAACCTGCCATCCTTGGTATATGGGGCCAGTGTCCTACCCACTGAGTCACAGGCACTGCCCCAAATCTTAATAATACACTGAACTCAGGATGTTTGCTTATTTTTATATATGTGACTAAATTAATGATATAGGACTTCAGAAAGCTGGTTAGGGGAAGTATCCATATTGCATGCATAAGACTAACCACTCTAGCTATTTTAAACAAAAAGTGATTTTCAATATTGAACATTTTGTGCTTGCTTACAAGATCATTGGAAGAGATAGGGGAGCAAGATTCGGGCTGTAAACCAGGAAAAAAAGTCCCAGAACAGAACTACCCCTTCACAGGAGATGTTATCCATTCCAACAATCAGGGAAGTTAGAGAAAAACATGCTGCACAAAAGTATCACAAACCTGAGCTACAATCTGGAACTCAGAGAGCCACTGACAGGGCTGTTGGATGCAGAGCCATACCAAGCTCATTAGATCCGTACCAGCAAAATAAATGTTTTCTATGCTAGTGTCTCTCCTGATAGTTAATGTGGTTTATGAATGCAAGCATTAAGTTAATGTCTCTGGTGGGAACTTGGAACCTTAGCTACAAGGGAGATAGGCAATGTAACTTTCAATTTTCCAGCATTTGCTTTTCAAGAGGATACTCTAAGATGGAGTGGAGAACATATGGCCTTAAGGCTACATAAGGCTTTCTAGTTGCATAAGTGTGGGCTTTTGACCAAATGAAAATTTTATAGAACCAATCTTATTACTTTTATTAATACATTTTTGTTCATTTTTAACATTGTTATTTTATTTTTTACATGAGTGCATTTAAAACATAAGGTATAAAATTAATTTTGATGTAATTATCCTTTCAGATTGACCAGCACAATTACAACATCAGTAAGCCATTAGGCCTAAATCAACAGCTTTATGCTGATGATTTAGTTCTAACTTCCCCCAACTAACTGGCACCTGTGTCATAAGAGGCTGGTTGGCGAGAGTTTACGGGGTCGAGTACACCAGTCTGTTATCAGCTTTTGATAACAGCGTACTGCATTCCTGTTTGAGGTGGAATTTGTGAAAAGTTTGCACAGCTCAACAGTATTTTTTTCTATCTGCTGAACAGCCCATTCTTCTTCCATGTTGAAGAAGACCAAGAGAACACTAAAGGAAGAAAACAGATTTTTTAATGAAGATTGGGAATTGCATTATTATTTTGTTTCTGCTAAAGATAAGACAATTTGCTTGCTTTATGATACTGCATTATCAACATTAAATTCAATTTCTCATCAGCATTATAATATTCATAAAGAACACAAATATTTTAAATCAAAGGGAGAGACACAAAAAGTTGTACTGCAGAAAAGATGAAAAGCAAAAACAAAGACAACTTTTTCAGGCAGCAGTAAGATCAAGAAATAATGCCACTGAAGCAACTCATAAAGTATTACAGCTTATGTATTCAGAAAAAAAAAGGGAAGCTATTCAGTGGCATAGAAATTGTGAAAGAATGCATTGTGGGAGTTGTAGGATGTTTAGACCCTGATAATATTTCAAAGTACAAATAACTGCTTCTTTCATGGAGAACTATAACCAATCACCAGCATGACTTAACCTTCATCTTAACAGAGCAACTTAATACAATACATCAAAAGGAAAATATATATCATTCAATCACTTTGGGTGAATCAATTGGTACTGCTGACTCAGTGCAGGTTTTAGACTTCACTTGGGTCGTACCAGAAGATTTTCTTTGCTATGGGCACTTTGGGCACTCTTGTGACCAGAAAACAGGAAATAGATACCTTCAACAACTTTCAAGGTAAATGTTGTGAAGTTGAACTGAATTTAGGAAATTTAGTGAGTACATGTATAGATGGTACATATTCCAACATTGGAAAACATGAAGGGTTTATTGTACAGATTTTTTATTTTTTATTTATTTATTTATTTTTTCATTTCTTTATTGTTTATTTTTGGGGATTCATTGAGGGTACAATAAACCAGGTTACACTGATTGCATTTTTTAGGTAAAGTCCCTCTTACAATCGTGTCTTGCGCCCAAAAGGTGTGACACACACCAAAGCCCCATTCCCCTCCCTCCTTCCCTGTCTTTGCTCTTCCTTTCTGATTTCATTTATTTTTTATTTTTTATTTTTCTTTAAGCAGGAACTCAACTTTATTGCATCAAGCAGCCGCTTATATAGAGCATGGGGAAGGGGCAGGGAAAGAAGGCGGGGGATGAGGTGCATGACAGAGTTGGGCTAATGGCATGGTACCACATTGGCTGTATCTAGGTAGAGGCAATTTCAGGCCGGGCCTTGCTGAGTCATTGTTACGCAGAAGTAGCTCGATGGATCTACTTCTAGTCAGGCTCGGGAAGTTGTACAGATGTTTTAAAAAAGTATTCACAGTATCAGATGCTTTCATTTTTTTTTTTTTTTTTTTTTACCATGGTAACTTGCATCAGTGAAATCTCTGTGCTAAAACTATTACTTTAAGTGACATTTTGCAACAAGTTTTAAGTATTGTTAACTATACTCATGCAAATGCAGCAGTATGCAGTCAGTTTTGTAACCTGCTGAAGTTTATATTTGAGGGATTCAGTGTGGATTTGCCATGTCATCCTAAAATGCATTGACTATCACAGGGCCAGGTGTAAAAATTTTATCTCTGTGAGAACAGGTAGTTAAATTATATGAAGAACAGAATCAATGATGAGAATTTTTCAAAGAAGATTTTTATAAGAATGCTGCATTTCTGTGTGATATCATGTCAAATCAAAATGACTTGACTATTTCTTTGCAAGGTAAAACTAAGTCTATATGTGGGTATGAGGCGAAAAAAATTCAAAGCATTTTGAAAAAAAAATCTATATTTTCTCAAAACACTTCTTCAAAAAGAAATTTCAGATGAACATTTTCTCCAGTTAGCAAAGGTCATTTTTGAGCAGAATTATGTATGAAAATCATTTGAGGAACACACAGCTGCTATAGACCTGTTAATTGGAGACTATAATGAAAGGTTCACTGACTTTGAGAATCAGGATATCACACTCAAATTAGCATTTCAGCCTCACCTAGTTGACTTGTCACCAAGTCATCTAAAGAACTACAGATGGAATTGATTCAGCTTGCTATAGATGATGTTTTCAAGTCACTGTTTGAGCCTAAGAAAGAGCCGATGGAAAAAATGCAGTAGAATACCCACACTTTTGGCAACTTGCCTCAAAAATGCTTTCTTGCTTTTCAACTACTTATTTCTGCAAATTTATAATCTCCTACCCAACCCAAATAAAGACACCCTAAGGTCACAAATGACTGACAGTCTCTCTAGAGGATCAACCAACAGTGCAACCAAATATTCAAATACTATCCAACAGAAAGCAGCACAACAAAATCATTAAAAGATTACTTTAAAATTAACAGAAAGTTTTCAGTTTTTGAAATTATCAAATACATAATAGTTATATTTTAATAAAATAATGTAAATTTGTAAGTATATCTAATTGAAATTCCTTGAATGTGGCCTTATTTGATTATAGTTAAATTCAGCCTTCCAACATGAAAAGATTCCCCACTCCTGCTCTAAGAGTTAAAACAGATATTGAAAAAACTGGTGTATACCATCTGCTGTACTAATGGATTGGATAAAACCTTATTACAAATTCTAGTTTTAAGAAATTGAGAAACAAAAGTTACTTTATGAAGGGACTTAATATTTAGTACTTATAAATAATTAAGTATAGCAATGAGTGATCTAATAAGTCACTACTGAATTGCTCATACATTTCAGGAACACCCCTCGTTGCTATATTTGAGAATTCAGTATTTTAGATAATACTTATTGAGCACCTATGCTATTGAAGGAATTATGTCAGAGGAGTCAGAAATGGCTACTGTCCTTGAAAAATCCACGTCACATTCTAACTAGAAATATAAGTGCCAGGGGGCAATTAGCAATACAAAGTAAAATGTAGTAAGTGCTGCTGAAGTTTTGACTGTATTAATGAGGACCAAAGAAAGGTTTCAGGAAGGACATGCCTTTTGAACTTGGCCTTAAAAAATGAGTACTGCAAAGCAAAAGCAAACTAATACTCGTAACTTTATAGCTTTTTTCAATTACAGAATACATTTACATATATTTTCTCATTTCACCTTTACAGCAATTATTGCATATAACTAATGTTTTTCATATTCCGTAGATAACAAGATCGTTGCTGAGACCACACACCTGGGAAATGTCAGATATGGAAAATGAGCTCATGTTATGTTTCACTCCAATCCTATTGATGGCACTCCCAAAGAGACTTAGAAACATAGGAACATAGGAATAGGCATTTCAGGCAAAGAAAGCAGTATGAAAAAATTACATTGGAATAAAAGTTGTTATACATTAGAGATGGCAAACCATTTAGTTTGATTGGATTGCAAAGAATTCAAAGAAAGTACAGAGACTAGAAAGCAAAGGTGAGTTAAAGCCAGACAGTAAATAATTTTGAATAACAAACTAGAGCATCTGTAGGCAATAAACATCCCATTAAATTTTAGAAAGACATAATTACTGCAGTGATCTATAAAAATCATGCATCAATTTGTGGGATTTACATGCAGTATGAAAAAGACTGGAGAATGGAATAAGAGGAAATAAGGATCCCATAATTTTCCAAGGTAAAAGCAATGAAGATGTAAATTAGTTTGATAGAATTAAGAATCAAGACTTCTCTCTGTAGCAATATTATTTAACTAGATGTTTTAACACACAGCTCAGCAGTCCCTAAAATGCAGAGGTGATGGGTAAAATCTAATAAATATCTTTTCAAATTAATACATAGCTTAATTCATAAAAGGTAAGGAAAATTTCTAAGGATAAAAACTGAAGAGGGAGATGGAATACCAAATGGTGCACTGAAGCTAAATCTACAAAAACCTTGGAAGTGTTTGCCAATCTCATTAACTAAAAACCTTAGGTCTATACAAGGTAGAGATTTGGTACAGCAGAATTAGAGCAGCTAATAAATGAGATAGCTGGACTACTGTAGCTGAAGGAGCTCAGGTAAGAATTAATTACACATAGGAAGAAACTTTAATTTAAAAAAAAAAAAAAAACTAGATTCATTTCCCCCTTCACCCACCAAGCTGGGCCGTGTCTTCTTGCACCAAAGCGCCTTCACTATCCATGACTCCTCTTCTTTCTGCACTATTTTTCTTACGCTATTTACAAACTACACCCCCCACCCAATGCTCCAAACTTGGCCCCAGAACTCTTTGAGGCAAACTGTGCACCCCCAAGTTCCACTCAGAGAACCTCCCTTCCCAGGGGTTGGTGTGCCTGCCTCTGTGCCCCCGCCCCAGTCCGCTACCTGGCAGGGGCAGATGCTGCTGATCTCCGCAGCCCTCTGTTGAGGTTCTTCGCCTCTGGGGGCGATTCGGCACCTCCCAAAGGCCTGGGCCCAGGACCAGGTCCTGCCTCACTCTAGGCTGCATCCCTGCTGGGGGAACGGGAGGCCCTGGTGGCAGTGGCAGCAGTGCCACCTTTGGATGAAACACTAGTCGGGGCCTTGTTTGAATTATTCAGCCCCGGAGACTTGGGGAAGATGCTGTACAAGGTACTCTGGCACAACATAGTGACAACCTCCAAAGCACAACCGTTCTATTGGAACAAGCTCTTAAAGAGGCTCCCATCCAGAAGGAGAGTTAAAGGACAGAAATTTAGCAAGTAACCTGATGGATTAGAGCTGCACCAAGAGAGAAGGTTGAAGAATGCACATCAACCCCACTGAGACAATCTGCGACCCCAAGGATACAAACAAGAGGTACAAAATCCATCACCAAGCGGACAGGAGTCCTCCTCCCCCATGAGAATGGCTCGGAGTTCCCCACAAACAAATGAGCAGAGTTCAAAGGTCCTCCCACTACACTCCATTGGAGAGACCCTCTAAAAACTGGACCTAACTCCCCTACTAGGGTACCATGGTGTTCTCCTGCCAGGCATAAAACTGTATAAAACTGTATATATTCTCTACCTGAAATTCTGATCTCCCAGCACTCCCCTCCACTCTCACTCTGAAGTCTGGAGGCCTGTCCCCCAGGGGTCCAGATTGTTGGGTGATTTCTCGAGGCGTGTGGACAGGGCCTGGACTGCAGCTGCTCAGTGCTGATTCTGTGGCACGGGAGTGGCGAGAGGATGGTCGGCTGAGATGGAACCATGCTGGAGTGGCAGTGCCCCGAGGTACAGAGCAGCAGCGGTTTTTGGCAAAAATAGGGCTAACCCCGGATATTCCAAAGTCACACCCCATGTCTCTCTGAGCAACCAGAGGAGGAAGCCAGGCATCTTCTATGGTTACAACTACCGTGGAACAGATCTGGGAAGGAAATGGAGGCCCCGTGAGTAAAGAGTTTGCCTGAGGCAGTGCTGGCCTGGGTGGAGCGCAGGGACAAGAAAATGCACGGGCAGAGCCTGGAGATTTCCAGGACAGGGCTGACCCAGAGGACCACTTTACTGAGCCTAAGACACACCCAGCCCTCAGGGGATCATCAGCCTATAGACAAAAGAAGGCAGGAAGCTAGAAATGATAGCTAACCCTGAAAATACAAACCTGCAGGAGCAAAGACAGGGCCTGAGGTGCAGGTTCTGTGAACTCAAAATAGCTTCTCTTCAGCAGGAGAATTTAGCAGGGACAGAAATATATTCCCACAAAGTTGTTCTGTTCTGTCAGTACCATCAATCAGGGGCGGGGCTGGAACTGAGCAAACACCCCACAGCCTCCATCAAGCGCCCGTGATTGTCAGGCCTCACCTCCCCCAGCTAGATAGAGGTAGAGAGCAGTGGTCTGGCTGAGGAGACATAGTTTTCCTTATGATTTAGGCAGGTGCAAACCCCTGGAGTATCTGCTCATTGGAGGAAACTGGGTCACAGCCCTGTGGGGTTATCAGTGACTGAGAGTGACAGAGGTGCAAGGTGGGGAAGGAGGCATCACCTTCCCAGACTAATCTATTTGTTGGGTGGGTCCTCCTGACTTCACAGAGCACCGGAGCAAGTCATATCTGAGTTGTCACCAGACCCCTACAGTTCAGTTGCCAGAGGCCTTTTAAACTCTCCCACCTGAGACAGGTGCTGACTGAGACAATTGATTTGGACCTTTTGAAATGAGCCAATCACCCGAGGACTACCCAAGTGGTGCCCTGGGTGTGTGGTTGTAGGAAGGTTTGATTTTCCTTTTCTAATTGTTACTTATTGGTGGTTGGGGAACTTAATTGTTGGTATTTCTCCACAGCTGAGACTTCAACCCAGACTAACTGTTTCACTAGGGTCAGAAAGAGACCAGCTGAAAACAAGACACAGCCACTTAGCCCCACCACACCAAATAGGTCCCTAGTTTCTCAGGCCATAGCACTGTACGGGTCCTCAACAAAGCTCCAGGGGAACAGTCAAATGGTGTAAAATAATCATGGGGTGGAATCAGGGGAAAAACTCTGGTAACATGAATAACCAGAATAGCTCAACCCCCCAAGGAAAGATATGGCAGATATAACTGAAGATCCCATTCATAAACAGTTGGCCAAGATGTCAGAAATTGAATTCAGAATTTGGATTGCAAATAAGATTAATAGAATGGAGGAAATTTTGGAATTAGAAATTTAAGGAACAATTCAAAAGTCAGAATTAGAAATCTGAGGAGAAATTCAAAAGTTGACTCAAGAATTTAACGAATTTAAAGACAAAACCACCAAAGATTTTGACACACTGAAGCAAGAATTTACAGCCATCAAAGATCTGAAAAATACAGTGGAATCCCTCAGTATCAGAGTGGAGCAAGCAGAAGAAAGGATTTCTGACATTAAAGACAAATCTTTTGAACACTCCCAAACTCTCAAAGAAGAAAGGAAATGGGGAGCAAAAATGAATCATTCTCTCAGAGAGCTCTGGGATAATTCAAAGAAGGCTAGTATCTGCCTCATTGGAATCCCTGAAACTGATGAAGTGGCTTTGCAAGGCACAGAGGCCCTTCTCCATGAAATTATGAAAGACAATTTTCCAGACATGCCAAGAGATTCTGAAATTCAGACAGCAGACAGTTTCAGAACCCCAGCACGACTCAACACGAATAAGACAACCCCCAGGCATATCATACTTAACTTCACTAAAGTTAATATGAAGGAGGAAATTCTGAAAGCAGCCAGATGTAAGAAATCCATTACCTACAAAGAGAAGAATATTAGAATGACTGCAGATCTCTCTGCTGAAACTTTTCAAGCCAGAAGAGGGAGGTCATCGACTTTTAATCTCCTAAAGCAAAATAACTTTCAACCCTGGATCCTGTATACAGCTAAACTGAGTTTAATTTATGATGGAGAAATTAAATACTTTAATGACATTCATATGTTGAGGAAATTTGCCATAACCAAACCAGCTCTTCAGGATATTCTCAGACCTATCTTCCATAATGAACCAGGCCAATTCTTTAAGACAAAAGTAAACTCACTCAGAAATTTTTGATCAAACTCCAACTTGCACTATGACAAAAGGATTAAAAATGTCCACTGGACTTTCGAAAAACTCAATACCCAAAATTTCAACAGACTTATCAATATTCTCCATTAATGTGAATGGCTTAAACTGTTCTCTAAAGAGGCACAGGTTGGCTGACTGGATTAAAAAAAACTCAGGCCAGATATATGCTACATACAAGAGTCACATCTTATCTTAAAAGATAAATATAGACTCAGGGTGAAAGGATGGTCATCCATATTTCAGGCAAATGGTAATCAGAAAAAAGCAGATGCTGCAATTCTATTTGCAGACACAATACACTTTAAAGCAACAAACTTAAGGAAGGATAAGAATGGTCACTTCATATTTGTTAAGGGTAATACTCAATACAATGAGATTTCAATTATGAATATTTATGCACCCAACCAGATTGCACCTCTATTTATAAGAGAAACTTTAACAAACTTTAGCAACTTGATTTCCTCCAGCTCCATAAAAGTCGGAGATTTCAACACTCCTTTGGCAATGTTGGATAGATCCTCCAATAAGAAGCTGAGCCAATAAATTTTAGATTTAAACTTAACCATCCAACATTTGGATTTAGCAGACATCTACACAACATTTCGTCTCACCAAAACTGAATACACATACTTCTCATCAGCCCATGGAACATACTCCAAAATTGATCACATCTTAGGTCACAAGTCTAACCTCAGTAAATTGAAAGGAATAGAAATTATTCCTTGCATCCTCTTGGACCACCATGGAATAAAAGTTGAACTCAGTAACAACAGAAATCTGCATACTCATACAAAAACATGGAAGTTAGATAACCTTATGCTGAATGATAGCTGGGTAAGAGATGAGATTAAGAAGGAAGTTGCCAAATACTTGGAACCATATGACAATGAAGACACGAATAGTCAGAATATCTGGGATACTGCAAAGGCAGTTCTAAGAGGGTAATATATAGCCCTGCAAGCCTTCCTTAAGAGAACAAAAAGAGAGGACATTTACAACTTAATGGGACATCTCAAGCAACTGGAAAAGAAAAAAACATTCCAACACCAAACCCAGTAGAAGAAAAGAAATAACCAAAATTAGGGCAGAATTAAATGAAATTGAAAAAAAAAGAATTATAAAACATACCAATAAATCAAAAAGTTGGTTTTTTGAAAAGGTCAATAAAATAGATAAACCTTTGGCTAACCTAACCAGGAAAAAAAAAAAAAAAAAAAAAAAAAAAAGAGTAAAATCTCTAATTTCATCAATCAGAAATGACAAAGACAAAATAACAACAGACTCCTCAGAAATTCAAAAAATCCTTAATTAATATTACAAGAAACTTTATTCTCAGAAATATGAAAATCTGAAGGAAATTCCCAATACTTGGAAGCATGTCACCTTCAAAGACATAGCCAGAATCAAGTGGAAATGTTGAACAGGCCAATATCAAGTTCTGAAATAGCATCAACCATACAAAATCTCCCTAAAAAGAAAAGCCCAGGACCAGATGGCTTCACATCAGAATTCTACCAAACCTTTGAAGAGGAATTAGTACCTATATTACTCAACCTGTTCTAAAATATAGAAAAAGAAGAAAGACAACCCAACACGTTCTATGAAGCAAACATCACCCTGATCCCCAAACCAGGAAAAGACCTAACAAAAAAGATATTTATAGACCAATATTACTAATGCATATAGATACAAAAATATTCAACAAGATCCTAACAAACTGAATGCAGCAACACATCAAACAAATTATACATCATGACCAAGTCAGTTTTATCCCAGGGTCTCAAGGCTGGTTCAATATACATAAATCTATAAATGTAATTCAACACATAAACAAACTTAAAAATAAGGACCATATGATTCTTTCAATTGATGCAGAAAAAGCTTTTGATGATATCCAGCATCCCCTCATGATCAGAATTCTTAAGAAAATTGGTATAGAAGGGACAGTTCTTCAACTGATAAGAGGCCATCTATAGCAAACCCACAGCCAATATCATATTGAATGGAGTTAAATTGAAATCATTTCCACTCAGATCAGGAACCAGACAAGGCTGCTCATCATCTCCACTGCTCTTTAACATTGTAATGGAAGTTTTAGCCATCACAATTAGGGAAGAAAAGGCGATCAAGGGTATCAGTATGGTGTCTGAAGAGATAAAACTTTCACTCTTTACTGATGATATGATTATATATCTGGAAAACATCAGGGATTCTACTACAAAACTCTTAGAAGTGATGGACGAATACAGCAGTGTCTTGTGTTACAAAATCAACATTCATAAATCAGTAGTCTTTATACATACCAACAATAGCCAAGCCGAAAAAACAGTTAAGGACTCTATTCCATTCACAGTAATGCCAAAGAAGATAAAATACTTGGGAGTTTATCTAACAAAGGACGTGAAAGATCTCTATAAAGAGAACTATGAAACTCTAAGAAAAGAATTAGCTGAAAATGTTAACAAATGGAAAAACATACCAAGCTCATGGCTGGTAAGAATCAACATTGTTAAAATGTCCTTACTACCCAAAGCAATATATCATTTCAATGCAATCCCTATTAAAGCTCCACTGTCATACTTTAAAGACCTTGAAAAAATAATACTTCGTTTTATATGGAATCAGAAAAAACCTCAAATAGCCAAGACATTACTCAGAAATAAAAACAAACCAGGAGAAAGCACGCTACGGGACCTCACACTATACTATAAATCGATAGTGATCAAAACAGCATGGTACTGGCACAAAAACAGAGTGGTAGATATATGGAACAGAATAGAGAACCAAGAGATGAACCCAGCTACTTACCATTATTTTATCTTTGACAAGCCAATTAAAAACATTCATTTGGTGAGAATACACTTGTGGTGCATCTTACAATGGTATATGTGAAACTTAGTAAATGTGGAATGTAATTGTCTTAACACAATAACTGTGAAATTGCCAGGAAGGCTATGTTAACCAGTGTGATATAAACGTGTCAACCGTTCTATGAAACTAGTGTATGATGCCTCATGATCATATCAATATACACAGCTATGACTTAATAAAAAAAAAAAAAAGATATTTTTATGACTGCACTGATATAAAAACAAAAACAAAAAACAAACAAACAAAAAGCATTCAGTTGGGAAAAGATTCCCTATTTAACAAATGGTGCTGGATGAACTGGCTGGCAAACTGTAGAAGACTGAAACTGGGCCCACACCTTTCACCATTAACTAAGATAGACTCGCACTGGATTAAAGATTTAAACTTAAGACATGAAACTATAAAAATACTAGAAGACAGTGCAGGGAAAACCCTTGAAGAAATCATTCTGGGTGAAGAAATCAGTCCGGTCAATTGAAGCAGCTTCAAAAATACACTACTGGGACTTGATCAAACTAAAAAGCTTCTGCACAGCCAAGAGCACGGTAAGTAAAGCAAGCAAACTGCCCTCAGAATGCGAGAAGATATTTGCAGGTTATGTCTCCGACAAAGGTTTAATAACCAGAATCCACAGAGAACTCAAAGGTATAAGCAAGAAAAGAACAAGTGATCCCATCTCAGTGTGGGAAAGGGACTCGAAGAGAAACTTTTCAGAAGAAGACAGGCGCGCGACCTACAGACATATGAAAAAATGCTCATCATCCTTAATCATCAGAGAAATGCAAATCAAAACTACTTTGAGATATCATCTAACTCCAGTAAGATTAGCCCATATCACAAAAGCCCAAGACCAGAGATGTTGGCATGGATGTGAAGAAAAGGGAACACTTCTACACTGCTGGTGGGAATGCAAATTAATACATTCCTTTGGAAAGATGTTTGGAGAACACTTAGAGATCTAAAAATAGATCTGACATTCAATCCTATAATTCCTCTACTAGGTATATACCCAGAAGACCAAAAATCACATCATAACAAAGATATTTGTACCAGAATGTTTATTGCAGCCCAATTCATAACTGCTAAGTCATGGAAAAAGCCCAAGTGCCCATCGACCCATGGATGGATTAATAAAATAGTGGTATATGTACACCATAGAATATTATGCAGCCTTAAAGAAAGATGGAGACTACCTCTTTTATGTTTACATGGATGGAGCTGGAACATATTCTTCTTAGTAAAGTATCTCAAGAGTGGTAGAAAAAGTGTCCAATGTACTCAGTCCTACTATGAAACTAATTTATGGCTTTCATATGAAAGCTATAACCCAGTTATAACCTATGAATATGGGCAAGGGGGAGAAGTAAGGGAGGGGGGTAAGATGTGCGGAGGGAGGGTGATTGGTGGGATTACACCTGCGGTGCATCTTACAAGGGTACATGCGAAACTTAGTTAATGTACAAATCATTAGGTAACCTAATAAAACAGAGAAAGGAACAAGTTCACAGAATTAGAAGTGTCAAGTGGGAAATAACTATCAATTGCTTTAACTGAGAATATTTTGCCCAAATCTATGCAATTCCATTTTAAACTCTAGAAAAATAATTTCCTGAAAAAATATAGTTTATAAACTTTGAGTGCAGTTTAAATAAAACTATTATGCAGACCATTTCCAATAGAAAAATAGATACAATTATAACAAATTCATCTATCAAAAGCACTAGACTGATAGGGCTTCCCAGGGTAATTCTACAAAACCTTTAAAGCTTTGTTAATCCCAATGATTCTGAAACTATTGCAGAGCATAGAAACAGGAAAAAAATTCAAAGATCTTTTTATATAGCAAGTATAGCATTGATATCCAAATGAAAACTATGGTCTGGCATCACTTAGACATATGTGATTCAAAAAATCTTAAATAAAACAGCAAACAGAATCCAGCAGCACATTAAAAAATAACATATTACTAGGGATTACGTAATGAACTGGGGTTTACTTAAGAAAACAGTGGTGGTTCAACATGAAGAGAATACAATTATCATATTAATAGAACTAAGAAGAAAAAATACATTACCATCTTTATAAGATGCCTAAAAGCTATTTCACTAAACTCAAACAACCTTTAATTTTCCTAAATATTAAGCTAAATAGGAATTGATGGATACTTTCATACATATAAGCACCAGCCCCAAAATAAGAATATTTCTCGACTGGGAAACATCAGAGAGTTCCCCTCTAAAGTATGCTGTCTCCACTGCTACTTACTTTGCATTAGATGCATTAACCAGTGTAGTTGCATAAGAGAAAGCAATTGAAAATGTTAATCCAGAAAAAGTAAAAATCCGGGTATCTTTACTTGCAGATGATATGATTCTATAACTGACAACCATAAAAAAGCAATGGAAAATACTATAAATATTAAAATAATTTAGTAAAACAGCAATATGTGGTAAAATTAACATACTGAACACAGCAGGCCTCATATATAAAACCAGTCAGCTAGAAGATATAATGGAAAAACAGACTATATTTTCAATACCACTGAAATAAAATATTTTGTATCCCAAACTTGACAGGATGTGCATAAAGTACAGGCTTTATTTCTTTATGAGGATGTCTATGAAACAGTCCTGAAAACTAAGTAAACTTGAACAAATTGATGACTTTACATTATGAATATATTAATTCTTCCCAAGTTAACTTATAAATTAATACTTTCTCAAAAAATTACCATCGAGGTTTTTGTGTGTGTTAGAAAAGTTATCTGTAACATTGGTTTAGAAAAATTGCTAAAACGAAGAGCTGAGAGAAGTGGTTGACGAAAGTAGTCAGTCATTCCAAAACACAAAACATATTATAAGTGGGTCATTAAGAAAGTTTTGAGATACACAAAAATTAAGAAACATAAAATCTGCATGGAGGGAAACAAAGAAAGACCTCCCAGAAACACTGATAAGCTGAGCAAGTGGATACTTGCACGGATGAATCAGAAAGGACACTGTCAACTGTGTTTCTTGGAAGTGAAATAATGGACCATACATGTAGCAACACATCAACACATTCTATCTCAAGACTTTCATAATGACCCACATAATGCCTCTCTACTGAAAACAGAGAGACTAAGCAAATGAAAACATTCAAAAGAAGATTCAATGCCTTAGGAAATGTAATATATGCTGAAGCTGATATTTGAAATTAGTGTGAAAGAATTTTTAATAAGAGATGTTGGAGCACTGGATAGTCATATGGAAAATGATATAATTGGATCCATTTTATGACAATTTAGACCAAAGAAATTCCAAATGGATCTGATATCTAATTGTAGAAAATGAAAACACGAGTATAACAATAAAACATTCGCAAATTTCAGTATGTTTTGAGAGTCCAGAACTCTTTTAATAAAAATCCCCAAACATTATAATAGTGAAGAATATTAAAATAAAAAAAAATTGCACATCATCAACAAACACTCCATAATGCAAAACTTAAAATATACAGGAGAGACAGAGAAATGTATTCTTAACATATTGAACGTACAATGAGTTAATATGTCTATTATGTAAAAAACTTTTAGATATTGTGAAAAAATATGAATCAATGAATAGGAGAATGAGCAAAGATATAAACAGAAAGTACACAGAAGAATAAATATAAAAAGCCCTAAGATATGAAAAGTTGCTCAATCTTGTTTACAATGAAAGAACAGCAATATAGAACTATCCTTAGATATCATTTTTTCACTTTATAGACTGGCAAAGCCCCTAAAGTTTTACAACAATATTTATTGGTGACATCATTACTCTCAAATACTGTCTGTATTAATTCATCACGGTACAAAGTAAATGAAGAAGAGTTTGCAATAGCTAGCAAAATTACATATGAATTTTCCTACTGAACCAGAAATGCCACTTCTAAGAGTCAGTCCAAAAATACGTTGTCAAATACATGAAAAGTCATACACAAGGCTATTTCTTGCAATATTATTTGCACTATTACTGAACTGGATATAACCCAAATTCTATTAATAAGTAATTGACTGGATAAACTGTGATGCATACCACAATAGCATACTCTGTAGAACTTCATGTTGAAGTGGATATCTCTTTTCTGCTAAGGACTAATCTCAAGAATATTATATTAAGAAAGAGAAAGAAAAGAAAGAGAGAAAGAGAAGAAAGAAAGAAAGGAGGGAGGGAGGGAAAAAGGGAGGGAAGGAAGGAAGTAAGGAAGGAAGGAAAAAATGGAGGAAGGGAGTGATAGAGGGAAGGAAGTATGGAAATAAAGGAGGGAAAAAGGAAGGAGACATTGATATGCTACATTTTGAGAAAGAGGCTACTGGATATAGATAATAGATACATTAGAAACAGATTAATGAGAGATAGATGATATAAAGAGAGATAGAGAAACTTAAATTTATTTTTGAAGGGCTCAGATATGAAAGTTAAATCTCTCAGAATGTACTCTCATTTAAAGTTTTGATTTTGGAGCCATGGAATTTTTTTTTTTTTTTTCACAATTCTTTTAAAAAGAACTAAGCTAAAAATTTAAAAAGGAAAATTCTTATAAGTCAACAATGAACCTAATTATATATCAAAGGGATGCCATAATCTACATAAGGAAAGGTAATTAGAAATGACTTTACAAAAAAACAGAATTTTATGTATATCCCTACATTAAGGGGAATAAAGAATTCCTCAAATCTTAAACTGCTTTTAACTTTTGTTTCTAGTCCTTAACTTAAACATTGTTATTGGTATTAAATTTTAAGCCTTTTTAATTTTGTGAAGGCAAAAAGTGGAAACCAAATGAACACATTTGTATGTATAGAGAAAATTTTTTAAAAACCTGCTTTTAACTGTCTATTGGTGATGATTATATTTGTATTGCAGGTTTTAATCTCTTTTATATTGTAGTATAAAGCAAATGAACAATTCTGTTAGTATTGGGAACATTGATTTTCATCATAAGAGAAGAGATAAAAATCAAACAGTTAAGTAAATGCCTTTCAACATTACATTTGAATTAGAAATATTGGTATGAGCTCACTTTTCTTCTTCTCTTTCTCTTTCTAAAAATATTTACTTTCTACTACTTTTCACTGAAAAAGACCACAAGCAATGCCAGCACGGTAGTAATGAACACCCCCAGTTTCCGGATTGTAGTATTTAAAGGCCATCTTTTATCAAAGGTGTTCCTGGGAGAAATGATGTTTCAAGATGTGAATAAAATGTACAAAATAAACCCAGCTAACTTATTCAGCCAGAAAGGTGGGACGTTTTCAAAGATTACTAATGTTATATCAAAAAGACACTGCCCTATTATAATTTGTTTATTCCAAGAGGCAAACAAGTAGCTAAAACATAGCAAATAAATAAATGTCTACAGGTTCATATTGATATGTTTTTCAAAGTCACCATTGGTCACTTAGAAGATGGATGAATAACCAGCTTATTGTTTTGAAATAATAAGGACAAACTAGGATGAACCTACATTGATGTATTATACTCATCAAAAGTTCATAGTTTACATTAGGGTTCATATTGGACAAGTGTATCCACAAATGACATGTACATTATGATGTGAATAGTATCATACAAAATATTTTCACTGCCATAAAAATCCTCTGTGCTCAGCCTATTCATCATTCCATGTCCCAACTTTGACCTCTTTAGAATGTCATATAATTGGAATCATACAGTGGGTAGACTTTTATTTTGTCTTCTTTCACTTTGTAATGTTCATTAAGATTATATCACATCTTTTCATGGCTCAATAGCTCATTTGTTTGTCAGCGTTACATAATGAATTCCGCAAAACACTCGAGAGATTGATAATTTCAATTTATATACATTATTCTGTATTGGAGAAAAAGAAACGCTCATTTAACAAGGTTAATAATGTATAATTTCATATTAAAACTAGAATACAGAGACTCCAGAGAAAAGGGAAATTACAGGTGACTCACATCAAACAAAGATGTAAATATGGAAATAAAATATTGATAAGCTGAACATAGGTTTTTTTATTAAATCATACCTGTGTACATTAATGCAATTAAATTATGGTACATTATACTGATTTTATATAGAATTTGAAATATTTTCATCAAACTGGTTAACATAGCCTTCCTGACATTATCTTAGTTATTGTGTTAAGATATTTATATTCTACATTTAGTAAGTTTCACATGTACCCTTGTAAGATGCACCGTAGGAATGGTTCCACTAATTAAAATATAGGCATATTCATGTATATGCACATATCTGTTTATCTATATATTGTTACATGTCCAATTAATTCCAAGAATAATAACAAATGACATTTGAAAACAACCAAACATAATATACCACAGGAACACATTAAAGAATCTTTATGACCAGGAGAAAATTCATTTGATATAATTCATTTAACATGAACATGACAAATATTAGCAAAGCAGAAATCAAAAGAAATGTGAACGGAATACTACAAACAAAAAGATTTTAGGACATGGGGGAAATGAAGAGATGTTAGTCAAAGGGCACATACACGCTTTCAGTTATGAGTAAGTTCTGATATCTAGCATACAGTGTAGTGACTATAGCTAATAATATTGTATTGTTTACTTGAAATTTGCTAAGTGAACAGTTTTAATGTCCCAACACAAACACACACGAAATGGTAACTATTAGTGATAATGGATGTGTTAATTAATTTGACTGTTATAATCAGTACATAAGGTGTACGTATATAAATTACTATATTGTATACCTTAAAGATATACAATTTTTATCTGTCAATTAAATATTTTTAAAGAAAGAAAATTAGTTGACCACAAATTTTTGTAAAATAATACAGATTTCGAAAGAACTGGCTCTCAGAAAACAAAACAAAACAAATAGATATTTTAAGCAACACAAAATTACTAAAGTTATAGCCAGGCTCTTCACAGTAGAAGACAAGACAAGTCTTTTCACAACATCATGAAAAGCTTTCACAATTCAATATTGTAAATTTTGGAATGAAGACATGTATAAGAGTTTTTATAACCACATTGCTTTAAATTTTAAAACTAAGAAAAAACAACCCCAAATGCTTATCAGTAGGAGAAAGAAAGAAATTATGATTGCGTTCTTGCAATGGAATACTACACTGCAATATAAATGAATATTACGCAATTACATCCATTAACACAGATGAATGCCCAAAACATAAAAACCAAATTGCATAAAAATGTACATGGAAATTTTTCATTTAAAATAAGGTGTTTGGAGGATTTTCTTGTTTTGAGATAGGTTCTTGTTCTGTCTTCCGGGCTAGTGTGCAGTGGCATCATCATAGGTCACTGCAAACTCAAACTCTTGGGCTCCAGTCATCCTTCTGCCTTGGTCTTCCAAGCATCTGAGACTATAGGCATGAGTCCATGCCTGGCCTAAATTAAGTTTTAAAACACTTGGCGTGATATTAGAATATTATTTAGAGATACATATATATGTAAATATAAAAATGAATATCAAAAATAAATAGAAGACTAAGGATAGTGGTTTCTTGGGAGGGGGGGGGCTATTGAGGGTGATAATGGAGAATGTGACCCAGAGAACAGAGTGGTACACAGGAATTTTTGTAGTATTTATACTATATAATATTTTAAGCCACTTAGTTGGAATTTGGGTGTTCATTCCATACCCTTTGTGTGTATTAAATATACATATTTACTTAATGAAGTATAAATTGTGAGACTTAGATATAGGGGATAGAATTAAGGATAGAGTGTTAAATTTGGCCAGGTCATTGGTGAGCTTTCAGAAAGAAACTTCCATAGAATGATAGTGAAAGATGAAAGAAATGTCATCAAAGCAAAGAAGCCTTGAGTGCGTTTTAGCTTTTCTGGAAGTTTCTGTAGAAGCATCTGTACAATTAGAAGGTAAGAAGGTCAAGGAAGGGATTTTTAAAGGAATAGATTGTGGATCTATGCCAAGGAAAACACAAACAAAAAACCTTTGCATATAGGGGCGGCACCAATGGCTCAAGGAGTAGGGCGCTGGCCCCATATACCGGAGGTGGTGGGTTCAAATCCAGCCCTGGCCAAAAACTGCAACAACAACAAACAAACAACAACAAAAAAAACCTTTGCATACAAAAAAATTCAAGTCCTAAGAATGACATTTGGTGTGCTCAGATGGTGGATCAAGTCCATATGGAGGCAGATTTATCTAGGGGAAAACTAGAGTTTCTTCTCTGAAACTCTAATAGCTAAAAGGAGAGGACAATAAAGGTACAGGTACAAAGATTACAGTTGTCAAGTATTATGTATTTTAAAACTTCTAAGGAGTGAAGGGACCAATTTTCAAAGTAATAAATTAAGAACATTGATCAAACCATTGAAAATATGACTATGGCACACATGCACATATGCACAAACAAGTTATGTCATGGACCCATCTGGTTCTTTAAATGATAAAACACATATAGCACAAACATCCAATAATAAGAATATAATCCTTTTCCCTAACACAAGTACAAAATTATTTCTCTTTTAGATAACTTAATTCAGACAAAAATATATGTTAGTGTTTAAGTAATAGTATGGTATCTGTGTCACTGTCCAACATGATTGAATAAACTACATGCATCCTATCAGGTTTAGGGTTTTTGGAATGGTCTGTATTCTGTTTGTGATTTTTGCCACTAGCTGGTGATGCCAAGGAGCAAGGCTTTTAGTAAAATCTCTGATAACAAGCACTTGCCATCAAGGGATTTTTAACAAATTGTAAATTATTTATTCCTATCACAATAAATATTATTCTGACTTAAATAGGCAACTGTTAAGCAGCAAAGTCTAGGAAGGGACTTATAACATGCCACCCCAAAATATATCACTTTGGCATTAGTATTATTTTGAGTTGAAGGAAATTAAGAAGCAACAAACACAGAGCAATATAAACTTCCCTTTGTGAGTAGAACAACTGTTATCACTGACGCAGAAAGCCAGCACTGAGATGAGTCTGAATAAACAGACCTTATTAAAATCATTGTTATCTTCCTTTAGTTTTGCCCATATATTGACCTTCACAAAATTTACTACACCTAGAAGCTTAAATCCCTTTTCCTTTATCTTGTTAATTCTCCACAATTTATAGCCCTTTGTTAAAAAGCACATAAGTCTCCAGGTCTAACCATTTCTTTGGGTCTTCACTTCTTTCCTATGAAGGCCACCATGCATACAAAAATTAAAATATTAACATCAAATAAAAATTTGTATGCCTTTTCTCCTGCTAAACTGTTTTTTTTTTTTTTTTTTTTCCATGTTAATTTATAGGCCCTAGAGCATTAGAGGAAAGACAAAAAATACTTTCTTCCCCTACAATTCCCGCAACCGCAAATGTGAGTGGTTGGAACACCCTATTTGCTCCAGAGGCTATAGCTGAGTTTGTGGAACATCTGACAAAGCTGGAAAAAGGGAAAAATGTTTTACTAAGTCAGCCTCCCAGATTTCTACCTGCAGGGTCCAATTGAATGAGGAGGATAAGATTCTCTTTGTCTTTTCTTTTCCAAATTTAGATAGCGGGAGAAAAGATTTGTAAAACGTAGTTCTTTGGTTACTGTGATTCATGTAAATTTTGAGTATTTGTTGATTATTGATTCATTTTCTGCCAGTAGTAGCATAATTTTCATTTATCTCTGCCCTTTGTGTCAATTACCATAAGAAAGAGAATCCTGAGAAGGAAGAGAGGTATAGGTCCTGAGGCTGTTTACCAAACTGTCAGCACAGACAGTTTATGGTTTTCACTGGAGCAATATCCACTTGGACAAACTTTGCTGTGAGTCACCAAATAAAAAAATGAATGAGATTCTTTTTCTGTCTTGTTTTATGTCCTAAGAGCTAGGTTTAGATCCAGTAAGATCGATCTCTCTCTCCCTGTTTTTTTTTTTTTTTTTTTTTTTTTTTTCCCTGCTGGTGGGTACAGTCTTGCATCTACAGGTGGCCCACCATCGGGCGAGGGACCTATGACACTTGCCTCCTAACTATGTCAGCTCTCAAGGTGCTTATCTAAACAAAGGGTCTCAGTGGTTAAGGGGCCTTTGTGAAATCTTTCCTCATTTTCTTAATAGCCCTACAAAAGTCCCATTTCAGTACTGTCTACCCAGTATCACAAATTACTGAGTCCATGATTAGAAGCATATCATTTTTGTGGGAGAATGGAGTCATGACTTTTCACACATACATCAAAGTTTTCAGACATATAAAAATCGAGAAATAAAAAGTCCACTCAGACAGAAATAAATGAAGCCCTCCCAGCAACACTGATAAACAGAGAATACTGAAATTTGTACAGGTGAAGGATGCTGATGTAGACTATATTTCTTGGAAGTGAAATAATAGACCATAGCACATTCTGTTTCAAAACTTTTGTAGTGACCTACCTACCCTTCATACTGCCAGTGGCAACTGCAGTGTTGCCTTTCTTTCTCATTGGGGTAACTTTGGATCATGGGGAGCATCTTTTGCATCCTCTTTGAGGACCCCCTCTTGCATCCATGGTTAAGCCATAAACGGCTTATTGGTTTTGTTTTTAGAGTCATATTGAAATAGGTATATCTTTGAAAAAGAAAAAAAAAAAAGAGAAACGGAACAAAATAATGTCATGGCCATCTTGAAAAACTCCCTTAACCCTTAACAAGCTTAGGAGGCAGAGATCAGACTTTGAGCAAAAGTTGAAAATTACAAAAAAAACTTCGTGCCTTTCAGGGTGTGCAAGTTACTTATATAAATGCTTATAGGCAAGAAATAACTTTGGCTTAGGCAGGTAAATCCTGGAAAAGTTTGCTAAAAAAGGATGAAGGAACTCTCAACATTAAAATATCCCAAAGAATAACTTCTCATGTAAGGTATTTGGTATTGATGGAATATTTAGAATACTCAACATTCATAATAATTAATACCCATATGAAGGTTCAATATTGACATTCAAATTCTTTTTCAGTAATTATGCTTAATGCTTCTACAAAGCTTTCTGCTTACAAACCTCAGAGAAGGCAAGTAGACCTTCCATCTGATCCTGCAATATTCTATTACTAGGTATCTACCCAGAAGAAAAAATATTTTACCATAGGGACATTTATACTAGAATGTTTATTGTACAACTCAACTCACAATCACCAGCGTGTGGAGTCAACCCAAGTGCCCATCAACACATGAATGGATTAATGAACCATGGCATATGTATACCATAGAATACTATTCAGCCATAAAAAAAATGGTGACTTTGCATCTTTTGTATTAACCTGTATGGAGTTGAAGAACATTTTCCTTAATAAAGTATCACAAGAATGGAAAAGAAAGTATGCAATGTACTCAATACTAATATGAAACAGATAGAAAAACAACTACACTCCCACACGAGAGAAAAACACAATTAAATTCAAGTTTGGGGCAGAAGGCAGGAGGGAGAGAGAAGAGGAAAGTAGAGTGGTGGAATGGTAAACTCTCACCTAATGAGCACAATGTACCAAAGTGTATACTGTACATCCCCTGGGTGAAGGGCTCAACTACAACTTGAACTTTGCCTGACAAATGAAAACATTATAACCTAATTATCTGTACCCTCATATTAATCTGAAATAAAAAAGTATTGAAAAAATATATATTAAACTAAAAAAAAATTACTAAAAACTTTTAAAATTTCATGACTTTGGGCAAAAATGTTGAACTTTTGAGAATTAAATCAAACTGTGGCTGCCTATAAAGAAAATGTTTTTTTTATAATCTTGCAATTCATTTTCATCCTCCACAATGCTGTGGTCCATTAACTTCTATTTCCTAACATAACTAGAGAAGCCATTATCTTTACACAATTTCCACATACTCAGTGAGCCTTCTCTAAATGCAACACACAGAATTTGGAATATCTGTTAAAATAATGCTGCAAAGTTCCAGAAAATTGTTCTCCCAAATCGACAATCTACCTCTATGATTTAAAATTTCTGTCTGTCATAGTATTTCCCTTGAAGCTTTATCAGAATCTGGCTTTGAAAGAGAAAGCTTCATTGATGTTTGTTTTCATAACTGTGGATGTAATTTCTGTGTTTTTAAAAGAAATGCAAATTTTCTCAGCCATAAACAAGTCTAGTGAGATTTCCTTCACTCAATTGGGTTGAATTTTAAAGGCAAGCCCAATAGAGATTACTAATTTTGCCAGAGTCACAATGTGATGTTGGTGTTGGAGAGCATAATAATAATGATGGCAAAAATAACTTGCATTCATTAAACATGTTAATACAGCAGACACAGTGCATGATGCTTCTATAGGGGCCAACGAAAAACTTTCCTGAAAGTTCCTGAATGTTCTCTAAAAAATCAACTGACAGAAGGCAAATTAATTGGAAAAAAGGCATACAAATTAATTAATGTGCACTCAAGGAACCTCAGAGTGATGACTTAAGCTCTCCAAGGGAGTTTAGAACCTTATGCTATCTTCAGGAACATAAAGAATGTAGGCTCAAATCATGACAAAATATGTTATGGTGGCAAATCAGACTGTGGGTGAGGGAGGAGATACTTAGATAGCAAAGGTGGTCTTGATTTTCTTCACTTTACTCCTGGTGTCTCATGTCCATATGTGCTCTGTCTCACATTCCAACATTACCCCAGTCAGCATTTGTCTCACATTTGGTAGGAAGCTCATAACATACTTCCCTTCCCACTTATTCACTTTAGCATTACTAATACAAGGTCTGTCACATTCTATGCAAACTGATTATTTCATAAGAAGATTTAGACTCAAACAGGCCTTTTGTCATCAACCAGAATTTATTCATTTAAAAAAAAAAACCACCTGATAATTTACATGCCATAAAATCAATCCACTTAATGTGTACCATTCAATGGTTTTAATAACAATAATAATGGCAGGGCTGTGCAACCTCCCTCACCACAATCTATTTTTTAATATAGAAACCACCAACACCAGTCACTCTCCATTTCCCCCAACAACCCCTTAACCTTAGGCAACCATTTATGTATTTTTCCTCTCTGTAAGTTTGCTTCTTCTGGACATTTCATATAAACTAAACCATATATCTTGCGATATTTTTTGATCAGTTTCTTCCATGTAGCATATTATTTTCAGCAGTCACATGTATTGGAGAATTTATTAATGCTTCATTCTTTTTATTGCTGGAAAATATTCCATTGTATAGATATCCCATATTTTTGTTTCATTTGTCAACATTGTTCCCTAAATTAGTCCATGTGACTTTCTGAACTTCAACTGAAAGAGGAATAATGTTTTCAAAATACATAGACTAAAAACATTCAGGTCAAAATGAGAAATATTGAGGTTAGTTAATATTTTGGGTACTTTTATAGGTGTAACAAACAGTACAACTAGAATATTATGTGAGACTAAGACATTTAAAGTTTTTGTCAATCCTCTCCTCTTCTATTTTCCTTTTCCTTTCTAGATGCATACAAATGACATTACCAAATATATTTGTTTAGTATTATATTTGATATTAATATCTATAAACCAATATGCATTTGGTATATATTTAATATTAACATATGTGTATATTTGGTAATATCAATACCATTATATATGCACATGTATATATAATGATTTTTAAAGACCACTGCACGAATCACTACTAAAAATGCAAATTCATTAGAATGTTTCACATGAACATGGCTCTTATTTTGATAATTAAAAATTAAGTTTTGATTTTCTAGCTGCTATTAAACATGGTGTTAAAGAAAGCTTTTCTTGGGTGATAGTATCATATAAAGCATCTTCTAATCTTTATTGAGTTAATAACATTTTAATTTCAAATGAAATCATATATAAATGATATAAATATATAACAGGTGCAAAACTTGAAGCATAAATTGAAACATAAGTGCTGTTATTTTCTGCTTAGACTGTAGGGTCCTAAAAAGAGATAATGAGAACATGCAAAGGTATGTTTAAAAAACTTAATTAAAGTTTGTGTTTTCCTAACATTTTAGTTGTTTTTTAAGGATACTTTGTTGTCAAAAGATGCTAATGATCATCAGAGCCTTCACCAAGTTGTAATCTTTTTGTTGAAGAAGAGTCTTGCCTGGAAGTTGATGATTGTTCATTGATGAGGGTGGTGGTTGCTGAAGGTCAGAGTGGCTATGACAATATCTGGCAATAATGAAGTTTACCACATTAAATGGACTCTTCATTAAACATTTCTCTGTTGCATAGGATGCTATGTCATACCATTTTACCCAAAGTAGAACCTTTTTTTTTTTTTTTTTTTTTTTTTTTTTCAGTTTTTTGCCAGGGCTGGGTTTGAACCCACCACCTCCGGCATATGGGGCCAGCGCCCCACTCCTTTAAGCCACAGGCACACACACACACCCTTTGTAAATAAAAAGATTGCATTTGCGTAGCAGCATTCAGAATGTCAACAAAACAGCTGCAACTTTTTTTTACAATTGCAACAGAATTGGCAATAGAATGATTTTTTCATAGAAGCTGCATCAGAAACAACTGAAGATGAAAAGCTACCATCCCCATATATAACTAACTTGTGCTGTGCACCAACAAGAACCTTCTTTAAATTTCCATGCCAATTTACAACCCCCAGACTGTACCAGGCAAGGTTAGTGGCTATTGAAAATACCACCAGGACAGGGCTATCTAAAGACACATTCGGTAGTGTGTTAACTACACAAAAAAAGACACTGTATAGTTT
>CAUYPK010003999.1:0-18692 GCA_963574355.1 Loris lydekkerianus | reverse complement strand
AAAAAAAAAAAAAAAAAAAAAAAAAAAAAAACACCTTACCTAGGAGAACTCTGGCTGGCAAGAATTTTTCACTGTGCTCCATCCTACAGTATTTTGAAATCTTTTGTTTAAATCGATTGGCAATGTTTAAACATGCCATTTCACACAGACGTACAATATTACTAATTAGGCAATAAGGAATAAGACAGTGTCATTTTATGGTGATGCCTCATGTACAAAAAAGCCCTCCCTCCTTCAAACAAATGATAAAAGATTTAAAAAAAAAATCTCTTTTATGCTGCCAGGATAATAAACATTTACAGATTTTTAAATTTGTTATGTTTGAACCTACTCTTCCAATTCAAGAATGTTAGGAATTATATAATACATAATTTAAGCAGGTAATTGTGAATATAAAATTGTGACAGTTCTATTTCATTAATTCCTTCATTTAAACAAGCATTAAAAATCTATTCAGAGTGAATAAATGTACTAGGCCACAAATTTTCAAAACTTTCCAATCTTTAGTAATTGTTTTAAATACAATTATTCAAAATACTAACTAAAATCACTATAAGAAGTATATGAATAACTAAATAGCAACCTGAATACATACTTTTAGAAGACTTCACATCTTATTTAACATCTACAACAAGTGGCTGTTTTATTGGTTGAATGTACTATTAAATGATTTTACATTCCAAAATCATAAATAAATTTTGACAAATAAAAAAGGTCATTAGCTGTGTTAAAATCCCTCAGACCCGCTATAAAATGTGCTCTCAATGGGATATTAATTAATTTCAGAGATAACATTTCTGTTGATTACCCTTGAGCAAGACATAAATGTTATCAGACCATAGCTGCTAAAGAGATGACTGGTTGCTTTTATAATAAAAGAAGTGGAATGGATTGGCTTTTCTATTTAATTTTTACAAAAAGAGGCTATAATGATATTTCATCCACTTTCAACTTTACTGAAAAATAAAAACAAGACTCTGAAATAGCTTTCTCTCTTTGTCATGGAAATTTTACTTTTATAATTTTTTCTCAATGAATAATTAAGAATTTGAATAAAAAGTTACTTTTAAAATGTTCTTAAAACACTTTATAATAGCAAAGTAACTGAAAACCCCAGTGATAAAATATATTCACATATAGCTCATATATCTGTTTATATGTAACTTAACATATTCTATGTGCATATATAATTCACAAGTATTGTGACTGGATCTAGAGATATATACCAGGATTCCAAGAACAATTTAGAATCAGCGGTGGCAGATTCATTTCACTTTCACTTTCCTGAATAATCAGAATTTTATAATTTTCTGCAGTGTGTCTTCGCTGTTCTTACAATGAGAAAAACATTCACACCAAATATTAAAAAAATCTGAGAATACTTAATAATGAGGTTTCATAAACATCAGGTATATACTTTGCCTTTAGTCTCTCCCTATTTTATGGGTTTCACAAAATGTGAAGTTAACCTCACTCTAACAAATTTATTGACTCCTACTGCCATGCTTTCTCTACCTTCTTCAATATGCATTTCAAAGACATTTATGTAAATATATATAACATCTATTAAGTACTAGTTTAACTGTGTGTATACACACACACACTACATATACAGTATACACACACACACTACATATACAGTATACACACACACACTACATATACAGTAGAACCTCCTTACATTGACCATCTCCTTAAGTTGACCTAATTTTCATAGACCAGACATGACACATATACATATCAGTACAGTAGGCCTAGTTCCTTATGTTGACAATCTCTGTATGTTTTCTTTAGTCCATTGGGTGGTCAACTTACAGAGATTATACTGAATTTATATATATTTATTTATATACATATGTATCTTTGGGAAAGTCACTTTTTTGGGAAAGTCTCTGTTTTTCTTCTCCGTAAAATGAGAGCACTAAACTGGCTTCCCTTTGTACTTTAACATTTAGCATGGTATTCTAGGAAGCCTTTGTAATACAGTCGTTATAGCCTCGATTAGTTCAATGTATAGTTTTTCACCCTTATATGTGAACATAGTTTATTATTTTCCATTAATCAAACAAATGCATACTCACTGGATATATATTTTCTTTCCTAGCCTACCTTAAACTTCTTGCAACACAGCTCTTTTAGAAAACATATACTGTTTTATCTCAACATTTCTCCTGTATTCCATATGATTTTCCACAACTATGAATGCAAAGTCCTTGGGCTCTTTCAGTCATAGTTCACAGTCCACACATACATGTAAGAAGAGTTCATGGGGCCATTTGTGGACACTGGACAAGAAAATTCTATTATTAATAGTAAATTCTAAGTTATAGCTAGAATTCCTTGTCCTTCAAAAGTAATTTGATAATACATATTTTCCTTTATTAAGAAATAAATTTAATGTTATGTGACACAAAAGTATAAGGATCAAAATGAAGCTAGAGCTGCCGGATACCATTGTTCTGGCTGCATAAAGACCATTTGAAAAGCAAAGAAAGTGGATAACATATAGAAGATATCAAAACCAAGAAAAGAGAACAAGGAAAGGAAGAATTGTTGGTGACACTGGGTAAGCATTTGGGCTAAAATGTGAATAAGTCAATTCCATATCCTGTACTTCCCAGAAATATAATGCAATATAGCATTGCCCATCATTATTTAGCTAATTTTTACTGCATTTCTGTGTCCTAAAGTCAAAAGACTTCCAGTGTTTAACGACATGGAACAGTTCTGTTTATTTGTATTTTGGTTTGTTTTATTTTTTCTGTTTTAAAGTTCTCCCCATTGCCTAGAATGACTTCTATATGGCATCCCTCTATTTTTATTTATTAAAATACATTAGGGAAAGTTTCAACCATTTAATTGTTATCGCCCTCCAAATATTATATAATGCTTTTTTATAGCATTAAAAAGCTTAGCTTGTACATTCTGGAAGTAAACAATATCTTAATCTGCTATACAAGACTAAATTCCTACTCTGGCATCAACAGTTTGCATGTTGATGCATACCTTTATCTCATGGTAAATGAACATCAAGCCACATAATGGAGAACTATTTGTTGTTTTCACTAAAATTACTATAAAATCAGAACTGACTGTGTCTTGTGCATCACTTCACATCATCAATGATGATGATCTTACCTTAAAAGGTAAGGTACCTTTAGTAAGATCTTTTACCTTTTAGTCCAGCCACTGTTGCAGTCACAGGCCCTTACTTCACAGATTAAACTGTGATCTATCTTCTCATTTTCTGCCCAGACTTCTCTGATGCCCCAAGTTGGGATGCTTGCAGGAACCAGGTGTTTTTTGTGTTTGCACAAACACATTCAGAGAGTGCAGGGACTTGACCACTAACTTCCGCATACAAACCAAAACTGAATAAGTTCATCTTATAATAAAATAAACTACATTACATTCACCATTCCTAACCACACTAACTCAATGGAAGACCATTAGTACCACCATCCACATGGAAGTGATCAATTTCAATAAGTTGCCTCACAAATTCTACAAATTGTTGATGAATATTTTTTTCATTTCCTGAATTAACTAACATAATCCTCTATAAATTATTACTCAATGGCTCTCCTTAGACCATTAAATGATTTAATTGTATTATACTTTACATTCTTTTTAATTGTTAACTAAAATGTTTGCATTAAGTTTGGAGGCCAAAGAAATCCAACTAATAGAAATTTTTACATAAAGACTCTCTGGACTTAACATAATTTATAAGAAATAAGAGATTGATCAACTGCAGGGTAACTTTGCCCATCAATGGAACCATTTTTCCTTGGTCATCAGACTATTTTTCTTTCCTTAATATTTTTTAATATAAAAGCTCAGATAGGTATCAATTTTCTAGCTGTAAGTTATTATAACTAAGCATCCCGAATTTTTTGCTAAATATTTTAGAGGACTTTTTCATTCGCTTACTCATACCTGCTAAGTGCTACCATAAAGTTCAATATACCTATTCTTAGTAAACCTCCAACTTCATCATAAATATTGTTCCATTTAACCGTTATGAGAAAATAGTATTTTTTGAAGCATGGACAATTTATAACATTATGATTGTTATGCAAAGTTTAATGTAGCCTGTTTTCTTGTATTTTTTATAGGTCCAAACTGTGTAGGTGTCATACTCTTGAATGAAAGCGTAAAACAGCTGAGTGACTTTTTCAAATAGAATAGATAATCCCAGGAGAACTTATTCTACTTGAGGCTATGCCAATCACTAGCCCCAGGATATTTTCAAATTATACTTATCTCTTCTTACACTACTCTGAAAGAAATGAAAAAAACTTGTTTATTGTAAATAAAAGAGAAAAAAGTATTTAGAGCATATCTGAAAATACTGTATATATCCACTATTGAATTGCAGACAAATAATAGTAGTCTCATTAACATTACCATATTTATTATCAACTGTATAGTAGGTTGCTGGGGCCTTATTTCATTTTTTTATAACAGTAAGGATAAAAATAAGGTATCTTTTTTTCCATCTACAATATGCTAGGAACTCTGATGAGTACCTATATTGCTTATTTCATGTATTTCAAGTACAGGTTTAGTATTCATTTTTAAAAATTAAATCATATCTGTGTACATTAATGCAGTTATGGAGTACAATGTGCTAGGGTTTTTTTGTTTGTTTGTTTGTTTGTTTGTTTGTTTGTTTTGTTTGTTTGTTTGCAGTTTTTGGCCAGGGCTGGGTTTGAAGTCACGAACCCACCACCTTCAGCATCTGGGGCTGGCACCCTATTCCTTTGAGCCACAGGCGCCACCCACAATGTGCTGGTTTTATATACAATTTGAAATATTATCAAACTGGTTACCATAGTCTTCATGGCATTTTCTTAGTTACTGTGTTAAGACATTTATATTCTACATTTAGTAAGTTTCACATGTACCCTTGTAAGATGCATCGTAGGTGCGGTCACACCAATTATCATCCTTCCTCCCTTCCTCTGCCTTCCCCTCCCCTCACTTTCCCCTTTCCCCACATTCATGGGCTATAATTGGGTTATAGCTTTCATACAAAAGCTATAAATTAGTTTCATACTAGGGCTGAGTATATTGGGAACTTTTTCTTCCATTCTTGAGATACTTTACTAAGAAGAATATGCTCCAGCTCCATCCATGTAAACATGAAACAGGTAAAGTCTCCATCTTTCTTTAGGCTGCATAATACTCCATGGTGTACATATACCACAATTTATTAATCCATTCATGGCTCAATGGGCACTTGGGCTTTTTCCAAGACTTAGCAATTTTGAATTGGGTTGCAATAAACATTCTGGTACAAACATCTTTGATATAGTGTGATTTTTGGTCTTGTATACCTAGTAGAGGAATTGTAGAATCGAATGGCAGGTCTATTTTTAGATCTCTAAGTGTTCTCCTAACATCTTTTCAAAAAGAATGTATTAGTTTGCATTCCAGCCAGCAGTGCAGAAGTGTTCCCTTTTCTCCACATCCATGCCGACATCTCTGGTTTTGGGATTTTGTGATATGGGCTAATCTTACTGGAGTTAGATGATATCTCAAAGTAGTTTTGATTTGCATTTCTATGATGGTTAAAGATGATGAGCATTTTTTCATATGTCTGTAGGCTGTGCACCTGTCTTCTTCAGAGAAGTTTATCTTCAAGTCCCTTGCCCAGCCTGTGATGGGATCGCTTGTTCTTTTCTTCCTAATATGTTTTTGTTCTCTGTGGATTCTAGTTATTAAACCTTTGTTGGAGATATAACCTGTAAATATCTTCTTCCATTCTGCGGGCTGTTTGCTTGCTTTACTTACTGTATTCTTGGCTGTGCAGAAACTTCCCAGTAGTGTATTTTTGATGCTGCTTCAATTTCCCAAGGGGTCCTCTTCATAAAATATTCACCCAGGCCGATTTCTTCAAGAGTTTTTCCTGCACTTTCTTCTAGCATTTTCATAGTTTTATGTCTTAAGTTTAAATCTTTAATCCAGTGAGAGTCTATCTTAGTTAATGGTGAAAGGTGTGGGTACAATTTCAGTCTTCTACAGGTCGCCAGCTAGTTCATCCAGCACCATTAGTTGAATAGGGAATCTTTTCCCCACTGAATGTTTTTAATTGGCTTGTCAAAGATCAAATAATGGTAGGTTCATCTCTTGGTTCTCTATTCTCTCCCACACATCTACCTCTGTGTTGTATTTGATCACTGTTTTGCTGTTTTGATCACTATCAATTTATAGTATAGCCTGAGGTCTGGTAGTGTGATTCCTCCTGCTTTGTTTTTATTTCTGAGTAATGTCTTGGCTATTTGAGATTTTTTATGATTCCATATAAAACGAAGTTTTATTTTTTCAAAATCTTTAAAGCATGACAGTGGAGCTTTAATAGGGATTGCATTAAAATTGTATATTGCTTTGGGTAGGATGAACATTTTAACAGTGTTGATTCTTCCCAGCCATGAGCATGGTATGTTTTTCTATTTGGTAATATTTTCAGCTATTTCTTTTTTTCCAGTTTTATAGTTCTCTTTATAGAGATCTTTCAGATCCTTTGTTAGGTAAAATTCCAAATATTTCATCTTCTTTAGCACTACTATGAATGAAATAGAATCCTTGACTTCTTTCAGCTTGACTATCATTGGCATATAGAAAGGCTATTGATTTATGGAAGTTAATTTTGTAACCTGAGACATTGCTGTATTCCTTGATCACTTCTAACAGCTTTGTAGTAGAATCTCTGGCGTTTTCCAGATATACTATAATATCATCTGCAAAGAGTGAAAGTTTGATCTCTTCTGACCCTATATGGATACACTTGATAGCCTTTTCTTTCCTAATTGTGATGGCTAAAACTCCCATTACAATGTTAAAGAGCAGTGGAGACAATGGGCAACCTTGTCTGGCTCCTGATCTGAGTGGAAATGATTTCGATTTAATTCCATTCAATACAATATTGGCTGTTGGTTTGCTGTAGATGGCCTCTATCAGTTTAAAAAATGTCTCTTCTATACCAATTTTCTTAAGTGTTCTGATCATGAAGGGATGCTGGATATTATCAAAAGCTTTTTCTGCATCAATTGAGAGAACCATATGGTCTTTGTTGTTTAATTTGTTTATGTGCTGACTTACATTTATAGATTTATGTATATTGAACCAGCTTTGAGACCCTGGGATAAATCCCACTTTGTCATGGTGTATAATTTTTTTTGATGTGCTGTTGGATTCTGTTTGTTAGAATCTTGTTGAATATTTTTGCATCAATATTCATTAGTGATATTGGTCTATGGTTTTCTTTTCTTGTTGGTCTTTTCCTGGTTTGGGGATCAGGGTGATGTTTGCTTCATAGAATGTGTTGGGTAGTATTCCTTCTTTTTCTATGTTTTGGAAAAGGTTAAGTAATATAGGTACTAGTTCCTCTTTAAAGGTTTGGTAGAATTCTGACGTGAAGCCATCTAGTTCTGGGCTTTTTTTAATAAAAAAAAATTTAAAAAAATTTTTTTATAGTTGATGCTATTTCAGAACTTAATATTATGCTATTCAACATTTCCACTTGATTCTGGCTAAGTCTTGGAAGGTGATGTGCTTCCAAGTATTGGTCAATTTCCTTCAGATTTTTATATTTCTGAGAATAAATTTTCTTGTAATATTTATTAAAGAATTTTTGAATTTCTGAGGAGTCTGTTGTTATTTCGTCTTTACCATTTCTTATTGATGAAATTAGAGATTTTAGTCTTTTTTTCCTGGTTAGGTTAGCCAAAGGTTTATCTATTTTATTGACCTTTTCAAAAACCCAAGTTTTTGATTTACTGATCTTTTGTATAATCCTTTTGTTTTTAAATTCATTTAATTCTGCTCTAATTTTGGTTACTTCTTTTCTTCTGCTGTGTTTGAGATTGGAATGTTCTTCCTTTTCCAGTTGCTTGAGATGTCCCATTAATTGTTAACTTCTTCTGTTTCTGTTCTCTTGAGGAAGGCTTCCAGTGCTATAAATTTCCTTCTTAAGACTACCTTTGTGGTATCCCAGAGGTTCTGATAATTTGTGTCTTCATTATAATTTTATTCCAAAAATTTGGTAATTTCTTTCTTAATCTTGGCTATGACCCAGCTACCATTCAGTATGAGGTTATTTAGCTTCCATGTTTTTGTATGAGTATGCAGATTCCTGTTGTTGCTGAGTTCAACTTTTAATCCATAATTATCCATGAAGATGAAAGTAATAATTTCTATTCTTTTAAATTTGAGAAGGTTAGACTTGTGACCTAAGATGTGATCGATTTTGGAGCATGTTCTGTGGGCTAATGAGAAGAATGTGCATTTAGTTTTGTTAGGATGAAATGTTCTATAGATTTCTGTTAAACACTTGTTGAATGGTTACCTTTAAAACTAAAATTTCTTTGCTGAGCTTCTTATTGGAGGATCTATCCAACTCTGCCAAAGGAGCGTTAAAATCTTTGACTATTATGGAGCTTGAGGAAATCATGTTGCTAATGTCTGTTAAAGTTTCTTTTATAAATTCAGGTGTATTCTGGTTGGGTGCATAAATACTAATAATCAAAATCTCATCATATTGAGTATTACCGTTAACTAATATGCAGTGGTTATCCTTATCCTTCCTTACTTTTGTCAGTTTAAAGCCTGTTGTATCTCCACATAGAATCGCAACACCTGCTTTTTTCTAATTTCCATTTGCCTGGAATGTGGATGACCGTCCCTTTACCCCGAGTCTATATTTATCTTTTAAGGAAAGATGAGATTCTTGTTGCAGGAGATATCTGGCCTGAAGTTTGTATTCAGTAAGCCAACCTGTGCCTCTTTAGAGGACAATTTAAGCCATTCACATTAATGGAGAATATTGATAATCCTGGTAAATTTTTGGGTATCAAGTTTTTCAAAAATCTTGTGGATATTTTTAATCCTTTTGCCACTGTGGAAGATAAAATTTGATCAAAAGTTTCTGAGTGAGTTTATTTATGTGGTGGAGTATTACACTGGTCATTATTAAGGATAGGTCTGAGAATATCCTGGAGAGCTGGTTTAGTTATGATAAATTTCTTCAACATGTGAATGTCATTGAAGTATTTAATTTCTCTATCATAAATGAAATTCAGTTTACCTGGATACAGGATCCTGGTTTCAAAGTTATTTTGTTTCTAGCTTGAGAAGTTTTAGCAGAAAGATCTGCAGTCATTCTAATATTCTTCTCCTTGTAGGTTATGGTTTTCTTATGTCTGGCTGCTTTCAGAATTTTCTCCTTCATATTAACTTTAGTGAAGTTAATTATGATGTGCCTGGGTGATGTCTCATTTTGGTTGAGTCATGCTGGGGTTCTGAAACTGACTGCTATCTGAAATTCAGAATCTGTTGGCATACCTGGAAAATTTTCTTTTGTTATTTCATGAAGAAGAGCCTCTGTGCCTTGTGAAGCCACTTCGTCACCTTCAGGGATTCCTATAAGGCAAATATTAGTTTTCTTCAAGTTATTTCAGAGCTCTCTGAGAGAATGATGCATTTTTATTCTCTATTTCTCTTCCTCTTTGAGAGTTTGGGAGCATTCAAAAGCTTTGTCTTTAATGTCAGTTATCCTTTCTTCTGCTTGCTCCATTCCGTTACTGAGGGATTCTACTGTATTTTTCAGATCTTTGAGGGCTTTAAATTCTTGCTTCAATGTGTCAAAATCTTTGGTGATTTTGTCTTTAAATTCATTGAATTTTTGAGACAACTTTTGAATTGCTCCTGGAATTTCCAATTCCAACTTTTCCTCTACTCTAGTAATCTTGTTTGCAATCCAAATTCTGAATTCTATTTCTGACATCTCAGCTATCTGTTTATGAATGGGATCTTCAGTTGCTTCTGCCATATCTTTCCTTGGGGTGGTTGATCTACTCTGGTTATTCATGTTACTGGAGTTTTTCCACTGATTCTGCCCCATGGTTATTTTACACTATTCGGCTAGATGAGCAGATAAAGAGAAGATGCATTGGGGACTCCAGGAGTAGTGCTTAACTACTTAACAGCCCTTTGCCCTAAATCTGGGAATGGTGACTATACTTTTTCCCCTGGAGCTTTGCCATGAACCAACAGTGGTATGGCCAGAGAAACTGGAGACTTGCTTGGTTTGGTGGGGCTAAGTGGCTCTGTCTTGTTTTCAGCTGGTCTGAATCAGTTAGTGAATCAGTTATTCCAGGTTGAAGGAATGGGGAAATACTCAGCTGTGGGGAAATACTAGTAATTAAGTCCCCATCCCCCCCACGGGCAACAATTGGAAAAGGAAAATCAAACCTCCCCACAACTACACATCCAGGGTACCACTTTGGATAGTCCTTGGTGATTTGCCTAGTTCAAGAGGTCTAAATCAATTGTCGCAGTTAGCACCAGTCTCTGGTGGGAGAGTTCAAAAGGTCTCCAGCAACTAGATAGTAGGAGTCTGCTGGAAGCTCAAGTATGACTCGCTCTGGTGCTCTGTGAGGTTAGAAGGACCCGGCCAGCAAATAGATTAGTCTGGGAAGGTTGATGCCTCCTTCCCCACCTTGCACCTCTGTCGCACCCAGTCACTGGTAACCCCGCAGGGCTGTGACCCAGTTCCCTCCACTGAGCAGATCCTCCAGTGGTTTGTGCCTGCCTGAGTCAGGAGATCTATGTCTCTTCAGCCAGGCAACCACTCTCTGCCACTATCTGTCAGGGGGAGGTGAGGCCTGACAAACTCGGGTGCTTAATGGAGGCTGGAACAGTTCACTCAGTTCTAGTCCTGCCCCTGATTGATGTTGCTGACAGAACAGAACAACTTTGCAGAATTTATTTCTGACTCATCTATCTTCCCCTGAGGATCAGACACTGTTTGAATTCACAGAAACTGCGACTCAGCCTCAGTCTGTGCCACTGCCCCATCTTGGCTGCAGTTTGTGTTGGGGCATATGTGGTTAGAGCTCACACTCAGCCTTCAGTTTCAGCCTCTGCCTGCCCACCTTTGTCTCAGCTATGATCCCCTGGAGTCTGGGTTTATCTTAGGCTCACTAAAGCAGTCCTCTGGGTCAGCCCTGCCCTGGGAGTCTGCCGTTTCTGTGTGCAGGTATTATAGTCTCCGCGCTCCGCCCAGGCCGATATCACTTCAGGCATACCCTTTACTCATGGGGCCTGCATTTCTGTCCAAGATCTGTTCTATCAGTGGCTGCCACCAGAGAATATGCTCAGCTTCCTCTGGTTGCCTAGAGAGATAGCAAATGTCTTTCCAGACTATCCAGGGGTGAGCCATATTGTTCCTGCCATGGCGACTGCTGCTCTGTGCCTTAGAGCACTATTGTTCCTATATTGTTCCCTCTCAGTTGACCGTCTTCTCCTTACAGAAGCAGAATCAGCACAGACCAGCAACAGGTCTTGCCCTGTCCATACCTCTTGATAAAATGCCCAAGAATCTGAACTCCATGTGGGATAGGCTTCGAGAACTCGGGGTGAGAGTGGAGGGGAGTGCAGGGAGTTCAGAATTGCAGGTAGAGAATATATACAGTTTTACACAGGTTTATGCCTGGCAGGAGAGTGCCATGCCACCCTAGTAGGGGAAGGAGGTCCATTTTTTAGAGGGTCTCTCCTGTGTGATAAACTTGGAGGATGTTTGAACTCTGCTCGCTTGTTTATGTGGAGAATACTGAGAGCCATTCTCGTGGGGGAGGGGAATGCCATCTGCTTGGCAATGGATTTTGTACTTTTTGTTTGTATCTTTGAGGTCACAGCTCACTTCAGCAGGATTGATGTGCATTCTTCAACCTTCTCTCTTGGCTCAGCTCCAAACCATGAGCTTACTTGATAAACTTCTGTATGGGAACGTCTGTGGAAAGCTGGGTCTAGTCGGCCATCCTGCCTCCACCCCCCAGGTTGAGTATTCCTTATCCAAAATGCTTGGGAATAGAGCTCAGATTTTTTTGTTTAGAATATTTACATATATAATGAGATATCTTAAGCAGGAAACTCAGTCTACAAACAAAATTATTTATATTTAATGTACACCTTACATAAATAGCCTTGAAGAAAATTTATAAAATATTTTGTCATAATGTTTTGTATTAAAGAAAGTTTGGGCTGGCTCAGCACCCATAGCACAGTGGTTACAGTGCCAGCCACATAGACTGAGGTTGGTGAGTTTGAAACCAGCTGGGGTCAGCTAAATAACAATGACAACTACAATAAAAATTGCTGGGCATTTTAACAAGCACCTATAGTCCCAACTACTCAGGAGACTGAGGCTAGCAAATATCTTAAGCCCAAAAGTTTGAGGTTGCTGTGAGTTGTGATGCCATGGCACTCTACCCAGGGTGACGTAGTGAGATTCTGTCTCAAAAAAAAAAAAAAAAAAAAGAAAAGAAAAGAAAAAGAAAAAAAGAAAGAAAGAAAGAAAGAAAAGAAAAGAAAAAAGAAAGTTTGGGCTGTATTTGACTATGACCATCATAGGAAGTCAGATATAGTATTTTTACTTTTGTAGACACCTCAATTCTCAAAAACTTTCAGAGTTCAGAGTATTTCACATTTCAGAATTTCTGATTAGGGTTATTCAACCTATATCCCAATTTTGTCAATGAAAAATAAATCAAGGTTCATAAAAGATGCATTTCTTAACTCAGGAGGAGTAAGAATTTTAAGTCACATCTTTCTGACTCAAATCCTATTTCATTACTCTTGAATCATGCTATGAATGTGTTAATTTATTAATTTGGTTAAAAATATGTAAAAGGGCCTACCCTACCATGAAATAGACTTGAAGGCATTAAGAAGGTAGTACACAAAAAGAAAAAAAGAGACATTTTCTCTCCTCCAAATGTTAGCTTATAAATAAGTCAATAACTACAGAAAATATCACGTAGATAAATAAATCTTAATGTGTAAGTCTTATAAAGAAAATATAAAAAGTATATTAGAAGTTTTTTAAAAAATGGAGATATAACTTAATCTAGACATCAGGAAAATATTGCCAGAGAAAATATTATTTGAGCACACCTAGGATGAAATTATGTTAACCAGGAGAGCTGAGTATAAGTAGTAAGAGAGGAAGCATTCCAGGCATTTGGAGAAATGCGGACAAAGATCTGTCAATGAGGGCACATGGAAAATAGACAAGGCTGAAGGAAAGTTCCTATAAATGTCTGAGGAAGTTAGAGAAAGACCTCAACATTTTAAGTCTTCTACATCATGTTGAGGCTTTGGTCTCTGTCTTGAGAACAGAAGAAAATGATAAAAGTTTTCTAAGAGTGAGTTTGTGTTGAGAAGATTGAGGCTCTAAGTAGAAGTTTTAAGATGTTTTGTTGATCAAACTTTACCTTCATTTTACCAAGACATCACTTTATCAAGACTCTTCATTTCATGTAATTCCAAAAGCAAGTATTTTTTCTATTTTACTAGGTGTAATGAATAATCATTCTTAAATATCAAAACCTTTACATGCATAGATATCTAAACTTACATGTAATCACACTTGCTGTTTCAAACATGGATGAACTTACATTTCATTTTCTAATTCACTTTTTTATTATAACAACATTGTATTATTTTAATATTTTCAAAATTTTCACTACCATAACCTACTTAACAGTCTTACTTTGATGAAGAAAAATAAGAAGGTGTATAAGGCCAAAAATTAAAGTCCACTATTAAGTGGTTCTTTAACACCTAGGGAAAACCAGAAGGGCTTTGTCTGGCCTAATTGCAAGTTTTCCCATATATTCTGCTTCTGCAGATAAAGGTTCGTTAGCCAAGCAACCTTCCTTGTCAAGGGGATTAAGTACAGTTCCTTCTCATCACTGAGTGTAAACTTTCCTTTCCTTGCAAGCCCCTGGAATTATTAAAACAAGCCAAACACATTCCCAACAAAGAACTTGGAATCACTCCACGCTCTTGATACTACAAAGTCTGCCCCCCACAGCTTCTGATTGTTCACTGTGTTTTGAAGTGCAAGTCTTATGTGGACCTGCATGGCACAATGTCCCCCTTCCTCAGGGTATAAATGTATGTAACTAATAAACCAGTATTCAGTTAATCTGTCCAGTATTTGGCTTCATGTATTTAGTCAAACCCATAATCCTAGGGCAGAGTCTTTCTATCACAAACAACCCGTGCTACGGTTTCCATGTGTCCCCAAAAAGTTCACGTGTTAGAAACCTAACTTCCAAATCCATTGATTGGAGAAAGGGTCTTTGGAAGTTAATGCAGATTAGATAAGACTATCAGGATGGGGCACCTGTGATGGTATGGAGAGATTCATAAGAAGAGAAAGAGGGAACTGAGCTGCACTGAGCTTGCACTCTTATCCTTGCATGACAGGATCTCTGACATGCTAAGATGGAGCAAGAAGGCTCTCACAAGATTGTAGAGTTAAGCCTTTGGAATTCTCAGCCTCCCCAAATAAAAAAAAAATAAATAAATTATCCCAGTATCAGATTTTTTTTAGAAAAACAGAAAACAAACAAGGAGAAGAAATTGGTATTGAGAAGGGAGGATGCTGCTATAACAAATACCTGAAAATGTCAAAGGGTGTTTTGGAATTGGGTAATCAGCAGAAGCTGGAAGAATTTGAGGAAACAGGCTAGAAAGGGACTATTGTCATGAACTAAGTGTCAAGAATAATTCTGGTAAGAGCTGGAAAGAAGGAAAGACTAGGGGAAGTCTATAACTTCTTAGATTATACTTAAGTGGTCTTCACCAGAATGTTAAAAATATAGATGGTAGAGGCCATTCTGATGAGGTCTCAGATGAAATTGAGGAACAATATACTGGAAACTGTAGTTAAGTCAATCTTTATTATAAAGCAGCAAAGAACTTGGCTGAACTGTCTCTGTGCTTATGGGCTTTGTAAAAGGAAGAATTTAAAGAGTGATGAAATAGGGTATCTGGGAGAAAAAAATATCCAACTACCACATTGTTCAGGCTGCAGCATGGCTACTTTTAACAACTTATAGTAAGAGGTAAGAGGAAACAGCAGGAACTTATGAAAAATTCAAAGCCTGGCTGTATAAAGATTGAAGAAGTAAGTTCTGTTGTCCACAGGCAATGATTAACTAAAGAGAGTAGATCAGATAGAAGGGAGACAGAGGCTGTTCATGGAGACAATTGAAGGAAGACCTCCCCCCAAAGGCATTTTGGAGATGGAGTCTGCTCCTCCCCTAATAGCCTGAAAATAAAATTGTTAAGGTTTTGAGGGCAGAAAAGACTTGTGGCCCTGATTTATCTCAGGACTCTGCTCTTTGGACTCAACTGGCCCAGGTGAAAATCTATCAGGCTGGGGAGGAGACAAGATGGCGTACTGAAGCCAGCTTTCCACAAAGGTGTCCCGAAGGAGAGTTAAGAGATGGAAATTTAGTAAGTAACCTGGAGGATTCAAGCTGTACCAAGAGAGAAGGTTGAAGAATGCACATTAACACCACTGAGGCAAGCTGAGACCACAAGGATGCAAACAAAAGGTACAAAATCTATCACCAAGTGGACGGGAGTCTCCCCTCCCCCACGAGTCTGACTTAAGAGCCCGACAAACAAAAGGGCAGAAATTAAAAGCCCTCCCACTTCACTTCACGGGAGTGACCTTCTAAAAACTGGACCTACCTCCCCTACTAGATGCCATGGTGTTCCCCTGCCAGGCATAAAACTGTATAAAACTTTAAATATCTTTCCCGGCAATCCAGCACTCCCCTCCACTCACACGGAGGTCTGGAGGTCTATCCCCCAGGAGTTCGGATCCCTGGGTGATTTATCAAGGGGAGGGGTGTGGACAGAGCCTGAGTTGCGACTGACCAGCACTGACTCTGAGGCACAGGAGTGAGGAACACGTGGCTGAGGGGAAGTCACGCCTCGGTGACACTTCCCTGTGACACTTCCCTGCGGTAGGGGTGCACCAGCCCTCTTTGAGCAGCAATACAGCCAGGCATAAAACTGAGTGAAACTCTAGCTTCCCTGTTTGAAGTGCTGAGCTCCCAGTGATCCCTCCCCACTCTCACTCAGGGGTCGGGGGGCCTGTCCCCCAGGAGTTCGGATCATTGGGTGATTCCTCCAGGGGAGTGGGCAGTCCCTGAGCTGCGACTGGACAGTGCTGGCACTGAGGCATGCAAGCGAGGAGGGGGAGCCGAGTCTCGGCAGCACTTCCCTACAGCGCAGTGCAACAGCCCTCCTTGGGCAGCGATATGACCAGGCATAAAACTGAGTGAGCATTTCCAGCTCTGAGCTCCCAGGACTTCCTCCCACTTCCACTTGGGGATCTGGGGGCCTGCCCCCCAGAAGTCCGGATTGTTGGGTGACCTCTTGTGGGGCGCTCAGTGCCTGAACTACGCTGTCTCTGGGGCACAGAAGCAAGGAGACTATGGTCGGCTAGAAGGGAACCGCTCTAGAGAGGCAGTTCCCAGAGACACGAAGCGGTGGCTGTTTTCTGGCAGTGGTGTGGCCAGGCAAGAAAATGTGTGAGCTGTAGCTCTGGGCTTAGAGCACTCTCATTCCCCCCCACTCTCAGATCTGGAGGCCTCTCCCCCAGGAGTCCAGATTACTGGGTGATCTCTCGAGAGGTCTAGACAGAGCACAAACTGCGGCTGGTCAGTGTAGGGTCAATAGCCTTTTTTTTTTTTTTTTTTTAACAGCAAAAAAGCTCACTTCTAGATATTCTGAAGCCACACCCCCCTGTTTCCATGGGCAACCAGAGGAGGCCACCCATGAGTAAAGGATTTGCCTGACACTGCTCACAAACCCGGAAAGCTTCCAGGTCAGGAAGAGAGGTATTTGAATACACACATCCAGTAGCAAAGACATTTGAACTCAAAACAGCCTGTCTTCTGCAGGCAATTTTAGCAGAAACAGAGACAGAATTCCACAAAGTTGTCCTGTCCTGTTCTGTTCTGTTCTGTTAGCAACATCAATCAGTGGCGAGGCTAAGTCTGAGTGAACACCCCCGCCCACCTTTATCAAGTACCCAAGGATGTCAGGCCTCACCTCCTCCTGCTAGATAGCAGCAGACTGCAGAGGCCTACCAGATTTCCTTGCTATTCAGGCAGGTGCAAACCCCTGGAGTATCTGTTCACTACAGGCAACTGGGTCAGCCATCTGCAGAGATACCAGTAACTGGGTCCAATGCAGTGGCAAAGAGGGGAAGGAGACATCAACCTTCCCAAACTGATCTATTTGCTAAGTGACTTCTCCTGACTCCACGCAGCACTGGAGTAAGCAATATCAGAGTAGTCACCAGCCCCCTGAGATCCAGTCCCCAGAGACCTCTTGAACTCTCCCACCCAAAACAGGTACTGATTGAGACAATTGATTTGGACCTGCTGAACTGAACCAATAGACTGAGGACTCTTCAGGCGGTGCCCTGGGTGTGCAGTTGTAGAAAGGTTTGATTTTCCTTTTCTAATTGGTGCCAGAGGTGGGCAGGCAGGGTGACATAACCACTGGTTTTTCCCCAAAGCTGAGAGTAAACCCAGAGTAAATGTTACACTAGGGTTGAATAGAAACCAGCTGAAAACAAGACAGAACCACTGAGCCCCACCAAACCAGACAGGGCTCCAGTTTCTCAGGCCACAACAATAAATGGGTGCCCGATAAAACCCCAGGGGAAAAATATTTTTATTTACTTATAAATATTTACTTCAAGGAAGTAAAATAACCATGGGGTGGAATCAGAGGAAAAACTCTGGGAACATGAATAACCAGAAAAGATCAACCTCCCCCCAAGAATAGATACGGCAGATGTAATTGAAGATCACATTCATAAACAACAGGCTGAGATGTCAGAAATTGAATTCAGACTTTGGATTGCAGACAAGATTAATAAAATGGAATTAGGAATTCGAAGAGAAATTCAAAAGTTGTCTCAAGAACTTAACGAATTTAAAGACAAAACCACCAAAGACTTAGACACACTGAAGCAAGAATTTGCAGCCCTCAAAGATATGAAAAATACAGTAGAATCCCTCAGCAACAGAATGGAGCAAACAGAAGAAAGGATTTCTGACATTTAAGATAAAGACTTTGAATGCTCTCAAGCTCTCAAACAGGAAGAGAAATGGAGAGCAAAAACAGATCATTCTCTTAGAGAGCTCTCAGATAATTCAAAGAAAACCAACATATGAATTTTTGGGGTTCCGGTAAACAACGAAGTGGCTTTGATGGTCACAGAAGCCCTCCTGCATGAAATTATGAAAGTAAATTTTCCAGGCATACCTAGAGATTCTGAAATGCAGATAGCAGACAGCTTCAGAACCCCAGCACAATTCAACCCCAATAAGTAACCCCCCAGGCATATCATAATTAGTTTCACTAAAGTTAATATAAAGGAGAAGATTCTCAAAGCAGCCAGGCAAAAGAAAACCATTATGTACAAAGGCAAGAATATTATAATAGAATGACTGCAGATCTCTCTGCTGAAACTTTTCAAGCCACATGAGGGTGGTCATTGACTTTTAATCTTCTAAAGCAAAATAACTTTTAACCTAGGATCTTCTACCCAGCTAAACTGAGTTTCATTTACGATGGAGAAATTAAATACTTCAATGACATTCATATGTTGAAAAAATTTGCCATAAGTAAACCAGCTTTTCAGGATATTCTCAGAATCTATCCTCCAGAGTGACCAACCCAATCCTATACCACAAAAGTAAACTCATTCAGAAACTTTTGATCAAACTCCAACATCCACACTGGCAAAAAGATTAAAAATGTCCACTGGACCTTTGAAAACCTCGATACCCAAAACTCCACCA
>CAUYPK010003996.1:0-57704 GCA_963574355.1 Loris lydekkerianus | reverse complement strand
GTAGTTGTCATTGTTGTTTGGCAGACCTAGGCTGGATTTAAACCCGCCAGCTTTGGTGTATGTGGCTGGTGCCTTAGCCACTTGAGCTACAGGCACCAAGCATTTATTTTATTTATTTTTTTATTTTTTGAGACAGAGTCTTATTCTGTCACCCTAGGTAGAGTGCCCTGGCATCATAGCTTACAGCAACTTCAAACTCCTGGGCTGAAGCAATCCTCTAGCCTCAGCCTCCCGAGTAGCAGGGACTACAGGTATCTGCCAAGATTCTGGGCTAGTTTTTTCTATTTTTTTGGTAGAGGGAGGGTCTTGCACTTGCTCAGGCTGGTCTCAAACTCTTGAGCTCAAGCTATTTACTGGCCCTCAGCCTCCCAGAGTGTTAGGATTACAGGCGTGAGCCACCACACCCAGCCTTATTGTATGGTCTTGATCAACATCTTTAACCTTGCTGAGACATATTTTCCACATCTATAAAATGGAAATAACAATGGTTTCCACTTAGAGGATCACTGTGAGAGTTAAATGGGGCCCTTGATAATCTTCCTGTCTTGAATTTCCTTATCTCTGAATCTGAATACATAATACATATATATAGCTTAATGCCTAGCATGTAGGAATGTTCAGTAAATGGTAAGTACTTTATGATGATGAGAATGTTTATTTATATAGAATCCTGTGAAATGACAGAGACACAGATAAACGTGTGGCAGTAGGCCATTACATGCATGCATTCCCGAATTAGGGCACATGTATGTATGTCCTAAGAACTATGATAGCCACCAGGTCAACTCTAATCCCAGAATAATAGTCTCATTTAAAAGAAAACAAACACATTTAATCAGGAGTTGGCAAACTACAATACGTGGGCCAAATCCAGTCTCCTACCTATTTCTGTCACTAAGCCTTACTGTCTTTGTTTAGGTGTTATCTCAGCCTGCTTTTATATTACAAAGGCAGCGATGACTACATGTGACAGAGACCCATATGGCCTGAACATTCGAAAATATTTACACCGGTCCTTTACAGAAAGAAGTCTGCAGGCCCCTGAAATGAATAAGCCATAAAATGAGATGACTACTAGGAAGAAATCAAAAAACATTTCTAAAAGGAGGCAGCCAGGAGCCTATGGAGCCATGTCACACAGGACTTACCTACCACAGTAAGAGATGGAAATTATTCCTGGTGCAACATAAAACCTTGGGAACATTTGATTTCAGTTTTGTATTTGTACCGCTTTAGGGGTATATTTGTATTATTTGGGGGTCATGGTTCTTTCATTTATGAACTATAGCAACCACACAGATGAATAGATAAGATGTAACTGACATTTAACAGTCACCAAAATCTAGGTCAAGCTATGTAACACCATCAGCACCTCAGAAGTCTCCAGGATTCCTCATCCTAATTACAGCCCTCTTTTTCCTGCTAAGGAATCACTTGCTTCATATTCTTTTAATTTTCTTTAGAAACTTATCCCATAATCTAATCTTACAGTCATTGTTACTTGGTTTTGATAAATTCTGTTGTCTCAGCATAACCTACAACTTAGGAATTACACTCCTAGGTCTACACCCTCCAGAAATGTGACCCTATGTGTCTCAGGAGACAAATGTAAGAAGGTTTATAGTAGCTTTGTTTGCAACAGTCCTGAACTGGAAACAACTCACATTTCCATCGCCAGATAGTAGGTAACGTAATCATGGCAAAAACATACAATGAATTACATAGAAATGAAAATGAATTATATAATTCTATGCAACAGCATAGGTGAATCTTAAAAGCATAACTGTAAGCTTAGAAGGGTTTAAGTTGGGGAGTGGAATAACATGATCACTTATGTATTTACAGGATTATGACGGACACTTTGCAGAAAGCTGAGTCTAGTGGGTAAGAGCAGAGGCAGAGCCCTAAACAGAGGCTTCTGCAGTATTCCATGTGAGAGACACTGAGGGGTTGGGTTAGGGTGGTGAGAGCGGAGATGGAGAAAAGAGGGATATGAGACGTATCCTGGAAGCAGGGTCAGTAGGACCTGCTGAGGGACTGGAGAGCAGCAGAATGAAAAAGAAGACTGCGTGAAACTCACAGGCTTCAGCTCAGGTGATGGAGCCACTGACTGACATGAAGAAGGGTGAGAAGAAACACTGTTTTGGAGAAGTATGTTTAGGGGTTGGTGAGTTAAGAAATCTGTCAGTATACAACTGTTATGTATCCTTAAATCTAAACAGAAATATACACAGGTGAGTAAGGGGGGCGTAGGGTAAAGGGTAAGTGGGTAGTATGGGTGGACAGCACCAAATAATTCCAGTTCCAAAACAGGAAAGCAATGATGGAACAGACTCTGCTTTAGAATAAAGACCCTGTCTCAGTTGACAGATCATTTTCTTTGGCTGGAAATTCTTTTAAATGTATCAACCACTGTGGTGCAGCTATGTCTTAGGAGAGCTATTATATAGTTGTATGTTAATTCAAGACAAAGCCTAGGACTGCCCCAGTAAAAAGGGGCTTAAGGGAAGGAAAAGTAGCACAGTAAGCAAATCTTCATTCTGCCTGTTCTCTGACACCTGCAACGCTGTCCTGCCCTTGAGTCTCTCTCCATTTTGATGCAACTGACCAAACACATACTGAAGATCTGCTGTGTGCCAAGTACTGTACTAATTTCTTGGGATAATACAGGGAATCAGATCTAGTCTGTGCTTCTGGTATTTTAAAGTCCACTTTGATTTTATTGCTGAGAGACGCATACAATTGGGTAATGGCTATTTGAAAGGTCAATTGAAAGCAGGAAAATCTTAAGTCATGTCATTTAGCCTTTTGCCCGAGAGGTACTTATGAAATGATAAAATTTCAGGTGAAGGATAATTCTGCTGCTAAGAACACCAATGACATCATAGCAACCACCCCCTTAAATCACCTGAGGTTAAGCTAATCCCCATGGCCTCTTTCCAGATCTATTAAGCTAATAACATAATAGTCCTATTTATTTATTAGGATGATTGGGAGATTAGGATAGCAGGTTAGATCTAGGTATAAGGGAGAAGAGTCTTGTTATTTATTTTTTTGAGACAGAGTCTCATTTTGTCACTCAAGGTAGAGTGCTGTGGCATCACAGGTCACCTCAAATTCTTAGGATCAAGCGATCCTCCTGCCTCAGCCTCTGGAGTAGCTGGGACTACAGGCACCTGCCACAACGCTCTTACTAAGGCTGGTCTCAAACTTTTGAGCTCAGGCAATCCACCTATCTCTGCCACTGAGAGGGTGGGGATTACAGGCATGAGCCTCTGCGCCCGACCTGAGAAGAGGTCTTAAAGGGTATTTTCCTGGTGGTTTTCTTGAGATCCAGCTTCACATTTTCCAAAGTCATGCCTCTATCTTTCTGAGTTTTGGATGGTGTCCTATCAAATTCTATTTGGTTTCTGATAATTGAGAATACTTAGTATGCTTACTAAAACTATCGGCGTTAAGTTCTTAAAATCTATTCAAACTTATGTTTATATTTATTTTACTTGAATTTCCATTTTAGTTTGCGTTTTTTTTTTTTTTTTTTTTTTTTTTTGCCAGAAGAGTCAGAGAAAGGTCTCCAATTTCCATTGTAGTCTTATCAAGGTTTTCTTAAAAATAATTATTATTACCTTGCGATAATTTCCAAGGCAACGGTTTGTTCCTTTTCCTAAACACATACTTTTTTTGGAAGCTGACAAAAATATGCATTATTGGGTTCTATATATGAAAAAACAGATCAAATTAGAGTAGCAATGAAGGAGATGATCTCAAACCACAGAGTCAGGTCCCTCCTCTTGATCAGCTCTGCCACTCACCTGTGCAGGAAGACCACTTCCTTCCTCAGCAGAATCAAGAATTCTAGCAAGAATGGGCTTAAATGGCCCCAACCCGCCCCTTCGGTTCTTTGAAATCTGTGGATTTCAATTTGTTTTGGCTTCCGGTGGCTACCACATTTGCCAAAAAGGTGAGCTAAGCATAACTCCTCCTCCCTCGGGTCACTCTAGTATCTGTAGAAATTGCATTGCTTTATCATATCTCAAACTTAACACCTACTTGATAATCGTGTCTACTACATGTACACTTAGTTTCTTACTTTTTTCTTTTGGTATTTGCCGTCTGCATTTGATTCAGAAAGCGATTTTTCAGCCCTATCAAATTTGTAAGTAACTAAGAATGAGATAATTCTTCCCAGCAGGAGTGTGTTGCCCCCAGCTGTTATCTCATAAACCTTTCAGCAGAATCATGTTTCATGGAGCTGGCTTTTTGGTTTTTACTTTGCATGGCTTAATTCCATTTCTCATTATGTCCTATCTATGGTTCTTCCAATCTGTAACTATAGCCCTGATCCCCTAGAATTCTGCAACTTGAAATGACATTTTGTATATATTTTTTCAATTTATAAAATGCATTTTATAGGAATTTACAATTGAAGGTCACAATTGAACCAAAGCTACTGTGAAATCTCCTGGGAAGGGAACCCAAACTAAAAGACATCTTGAACCTTAATGTCAATTTTCTTGCTTTCTCTCTCTCCTCACCCTTTCTTTCTCTTCTGTTTCTTCTTCTTTTTTTCCTTTCTCTCTTCTCTCTTCCTCCTCCTTCTTATGTTCCCCCTCTCTCTCCTTTCTCTCATATTTTCTTATTTTTTAATTACAAACAACTACAAAACAATAAGGCTTAAACTAGTACTAAAATTCAGATATTAATTTTGTATGTATATTAATCGTATATGCACGTAATGAATATTTTCTGGGATGGAAGACAGTAGGGCAGGAAAGCATCTCCAAATCCATCCGACCCTCTGAGGCCTGCTTGCCTGCACCAGCATAACGTGTAAGTGCGGAAGCCCGCCTTGGCTTCCAAGCTCCTTTCCTTCTGCTGCTCTGCTGATGCTTCAACCTTTGTTCTACTCTGTACCCTCAGCTCTATTGTTCTCCTGGTCATTTGATGATAGCATTGTCTAGACTTGTTTTCCTCAATGTTTTTAAAGAAATTAACCTCAGCGCTCTTTTACTAGTACTAATTTCTCAGAGTGAATCAAACGAAGACAAAAAAAGAAAAAGCAAAGAAGAAAAAGGAAAAGAGAAAATAGAGGCTGCTTTTATCACTGCTGCCTCATTATTTTTTCTATTTGTGAAGTTTTTTTCTTTTTGAAACAGAGCCTCAAGCTGTTGCCCTGGGTAGAGTGCAGTGGCATCACAGCTCACAGCAATCTCCAATGCCTGGGCTCAAGTGATTCTACTACCTCTGCTTCCCAAGTAGCTAGGATTATAGGCGCCTGCCACAAGGTCCAGCTACTTTTTAGTTGCAGCTGTCATTGTTGTTTGGCGGGCCCGGGCTGGATTCCAACCTGCCAGCTCAGGTGTAAGGTGGTGCCTGAGCTGCTTGAGCCATGCGTGCTGAGGCCTATTTGTGAAATTTAATACTAAAATTTTATTCTCTCATAGTACAAACTCATTTTTTTTCTTCTTGAGACGGAGATTTAATTTGTCACCCTCGGCAGAGTGCTATGGCATCACAGCTCACAGCAACCTCAAACTCTTGGGCTCAAGCAATCCTCTTGGCTCAGCCTCCCAAGTAGCTGGACTGCAGATGACCACCCCAATGCTCTAAAAATGACATAGAGTCTCATTCTTGCCCAGGCTGGTCTCAGACTCCTGAACTCAGGCAATCCTCCCACCTCTGCCTCCCAGAGTACTAGGATTACAGGCATGAGCCAAGGCTCCTGGCCTTTTTTTTTTTTTTTTCTTTTTGAGACAGAGTTTCACTTTGTCACCCTCAGTAGTGTGCCATGGCATCATAGCTCACAGCAACTTCAAACTCTTAGGCTTAAGCAATTATTTTGCCTCAGCCTCCAGGGTAGCTGGGACTACAGGCGCTCACCACAATGCCTGGCTATTTTTAGAGATGGGGGTCTCACTCTGGCTCAGGCTGGTCTCAAACTCTGGAGCTTCCAGAATGTTAGGACTACAGGTATGTACAAACTCACTCTTCTTTCCTGTATGAGATAAACTGGCAGCACATATTGCTTATTATTTTTATTTGCTTTTCCAAGCTGCTGATTAACTTAGTACGCTGGGATACCAGCGAGATGGTCTCTTACAAATTCTCACAGAGATAGATATACCGTATATACTTGAGTATAAGCCGAGTTTTTTCGGCACAAAATTTGTGCCGAAAAACCCGAACTCGGCACAAATTTTGTGCCAAAAAAACTCGGCTTATACTCGAGTATATACGGTATTCACAACAGGCCTCTGGGTTCATGGAAATACACATTTGCCACAGCTGTGTAAGAGCTTACTCAAATGAGCAGCACTAAATCTAACTAAAAGGACAATCAAAGCTCTGGCAAGACTCAGAGGCAAATGAGTCAGAAGTTAAAACTATCATTAAAATTGTAGGGGTCCTTTTGAATTAAAATTTCAAAATGATTTGTTTTGGGATGTGCAGTAGTTAGAAATGCTAATTTGTGCAGCAGAGAGCAACCTGAATACATGATAGGGCGAATGGGGCTTTCCAGTGCTCTTGTAAGCACAGTTTAGGAACTTTAGCTGACAGTAACATTAATATGAGTCAAGTTTAATGTATATTATGATCTCAAATCTATCTTAACCTTTAATGACTTATTTTCAATATCTTCCACAGAAAAAGCAGTAGCTCTGCTCTCATTAGACTAAACCTAGAAAACTGTGCTCAGCTCTAGCCATCTGACCTTGGGATGGACATAGACATGTTTTATCTCCAGGTGTATCACTGCCACCTCCTCATTGCCACTGTTCCAATGTTGAGATGTGCATAGGAGAGTGACCAGGCTGGTGTGTGGAATAGTTAAGAGGCGGTAGCAATGATACACCTGGAAGTAAAAATGAAAAGACTAAGAAAAAGTAGAAAAAATGTTCTCAAATGTCTGGAGGCAGGTTTTGTTCAGAATACTATTTTGAACCTAGATATTTCATCAACGTGGCAGAATATATTACAGCCAGAATCAATGAGTTGAAGCTACAGAAACTTCAAGAAGAAACTTCAAGTGAAATCAAGAATTCTTAAAGACAGAGTTGTCCAAATTGGACTAAGACATTTTGAGAATTATGGAATTCCTGTTATTTAAGGCATTTGGGCAAAGGAGCTCCCAAGCAGATGAGATTCCAGGAGTAGAAGACTGTTCAGACCAAATGACCTCTAAGGAATCCTTTTCAAGATTAAATTCCACATCATGAAAACAAAGCCATTTGATTCCAACAGCCCATGGACACACTCATAAAGTAAGGGCCGAAGATTTTTAAGACAGACAGATAAAATGAGAATTAAAATTAGTTGATTTCAAATTCCCAAGCTTAGACAAATGTAAAGAAAATAATTGTCATTTATAGCTTAATAACTAGATAAATTATTAAATTCAAATACAGAGATCCAAATTTCTCCTTTTATGAAATTATCTGATTAGCTACCCCACATGTATAGGGCTATTATATAGTCCATTCAAACTTGGCCTCTCATCAATGTGGCTAATTTTGGGTATTGTTTTAAAAGACCAGTACATTTTTAGGTCTCTGAAGATCATATTTTATAATAATTTCATTTGAAACACCTGCTTTTGACATCATGTTTTGTATGAGTTTACAATTATTCAAGAATGTAATTATTTCTTTTATCTTCTGCACATAAGAAATTACTCTGAAATGTTGCATGAGAAGGGGCTGAAATGTAACAGTAAGGCACATTACTCTAAAAGTCCTAAAGATGATACAAATACCCACTTGGCAATAGAAAAGAGGTAAACATACAGTTGACATTTTAGAGGAAAAGAAAGAAAAGTGATTAAAAGCCTTTAACATTTCTCAAAGCAACATTTACAAACATTTGAGGGAGGTCCTTGCAGGTCTTTAAATGACCACCAAGAGGTTAACTCTTCCACTGTGCAGTCTCCAGCCACCAAGCACTAAGTAGACAGTCACTGGGCAATAAAAAGGTTAAAGTGGCTTTGGATCAGGCAGTCTTTTCCACTATTTAGGTCCCATTGAAATGTGAGCAAATCCAAGAAGGAGCCAATCATGATTAAAATAAGGAAGATAAGCTAAAGGCCAAACAAAAACAAAAACACGCACAAAACCCCCATAGCAACACTAAGACTGACCCCCGGGGAAAAGTACAACATAAGAGGTGGTAAATGGAGGGGAGAGTCACATGATGCAAGAAAGAAACATAAAAATAATATAAATTTTACTATAGTGAACATTTTGTTATTTCACAAAACTCCAAAATTTGCCATCCGTATAATACTTACTTACTATAAAAAAAGGTAGTTTTCCAATGGACCTTTTCGAGAGGTCATCTATTAATATAGATAATATCTACAGATCCTGGTCAAAAGTATTGGTTTTTAAGCAAGACAGAAAAGTTTCTTTAAACACATGAAGTATTAGCTACAATCCTATTTTGATCTCTTTCATTAAGTCATTATTGAAAATTTTTAATATATTCAGGCTGAGTTCAAGATTAAAAGCTGCTTTTAGTATAATGTTTAGAGTAAATCTTAGGATGGGCATTTCAATCCTTATCCTCTAAGAATATCATCTCTTACTTATCTTAAAAAATATTTTAACCATAAACATCAGTTTTTCCTTTCTAGCTTTCTGATGTGAATAATAAAGACATCACATTTTTTTCCTTGATAGAAACAAATTAAAAAAGCAATCCAGATAATTAGTGACACTTTTGTATTTTAAAGTTGGGAAACGAGTTCAAGGAAAGATAATTCAAAGGAACTTAAAAAAGACAATCATTAACACCAACTATGCATTCTTTAAATGATACATAAATTAATAATCTCAAGACAATACGAAAAGGTTAGTAAGTCGAGGAAGTATTATATTTCAAAGATAAGAAGTTAAGGATAAAGTTGATAGTTAAGTTTCATTACAATAAAAATTTACAAATACCTTCTTCAACATCTGAGATATATTCACCATCACTGAGCATTTCAGGGGCATTGGCTTTACGAACTGCATGATTTAAGCAAACAATATAAGTATACAAAAAATATATACTCTCAATACTACAACAACACATTGCATTATTTCTGAAGACATGTTTGCAATGAAATTTCTTAAGAAACAACAAATGCACCATCCCTCATAATTATTAAGAACTCAAAGGACATTTTCATACCTTCATCGTCAGACATATCAAGAACTTCATTCATTGTTTCTGGAACATTCATTTTGTGCTTCTCTGTGACAGTCTAATAACAGAAAAGCAGTCACTTTAGTGCTAGCTTTAATGTGACTATTCATTACTTTCTAGATTAAACAATTGGTTTCTTGTGGGACTGATGTGTTGAATATCTTGAGGCTCCCACATAGAAAATGGTATCAAAATTATTGTCTCTTACCATGAAAATCCTCATCATAAATAGAGCAGAGAAGGAGAGTAAAAGTGAGATATTCCAGTGGCAAAGTGCAACAGTTTAAAAGATTTATATCCCGACAAAGGCTTTCCAAAGGGAAAGAGAAGAAAAAAGATACTGCCTCTCTCAGTCAATGGCTCTATTTCTTATGGTCTGATGAATTCACCAACCCATTCCACTCAAGGTCTTGGTTGACAATAAACCAAATGACTGCAAGAAATGTCTTTAGTATGTGTGCCAAGCTTCACACCTATTTTTGGTTTTCCTCTTATGTGTACTTATAGTTCCTAGGATAAATCAAAATATTAAAACTGTCTATTTTAATATACATAATCATTCCAATAATATATATGAAAAACATTTTAGAGGTAATGCATAATGCATTTCCAGGATCATTTTAGGTTTCCTAAAATTTTAAAGAATAGTATATTATATAGCAAATTCCATGCTGACTCTTTTACTTGCTCTTTGATAATTTTATACGTATATAGATTATATTCATCCAAAAGACACTCTCAGCTTTACTTGTCAGAAAATCTTAATGACTTTAGTTTAAAAATGAGTTTTCTTCTAATTTTGAGCATATGAAAGACTAATGGTACAAAGAAAGATACGCATTTAAATGAGACAACAACAAAAAAAGCCAGATTGTTAAAACTAACAAAGGGTACGAATTCATTATTTCTTAGGAACAATACTTGACAAATGTGATTTATACTTCCTGTCTCCAATTATTGTGTTGCAGTAAGGCATTATTTGGTGGGGTTTTTCCTCAGCACATAATATTGCAAATATTGCAGCATTTTAAAAAAACAGATCTTTATTTTTAGAACAGTTTTAGATTTACGGAGTAATTGTGAAGACAGACAGTTCCCATATATCCCACATCAAATTTCCTTTGTTACTAAAATCTTATATTAATGTGGTACCTTTGTCACAGTTAAGAAATCAACGTGACTCATTATTATTAAAGTTTAGTTTTTGCCTAATGTCCTTTTTCTGTTCCAAGATTGCATCCAGGATACCATATTACATTTAGTCATCATGTTTCCGTAGGCTCTAAGCTGGGACAGTTTCTCAGATTTTCCTTGGTTCTGATGACCTTGACAGTTTTGAGATAAACTGGTCAGATATTTTATAGACTGCCTGAAAGCGTCCCAAATTAGGGTGTGTCCGATTTTTTATTTATTTTTTCATGATTAGACGCGAGTTATATGGTCTGGGGGAAGACGATTGCAGTGGTAAAGTGTCACTATCATTATGTCATATCAAGGGTACGTACCATCAACCTCATTTATCTTTGTTTTTTTGAGGCAGAGTCTCACTTTGTTGCTTTGGGTAGAGTGCTATGGTATGATAGCTCATGGCAACCTCAAACTCTTAGGCTCAGGCAATTCTCTTGCCTCAGCCTCCCAAGCAGCTGGGACTACAGTCCCTGCCACAATGCCCAGCTATTTTTAGAGACAGTGTCTCGTTCTTGCTCAGGCTGATCTCGAACCTGTGAGCTCAGGCAATCTACCTGCCTTGGCCTCCCAAGTGCTGGGATTACAGGCGTGAGCCACCACACCCAGCGGTGTTATGGCATCATAGCTCACAGCAACCTCAAACTCCTGGGCTCAAGTGATCCTCTTGCCTTAGCCTCCCAAATAGCTGGGACTATAGGCAGTTGCCACAATGCACGGCTTTTTTTTAGAGACAGGGTCTTGCTCTTGTTCAGACTGGTCTTGAACCTGTGAGCTAAGGCAATCCACCAGCCTCAGCCTCCCAGAGTGGTAGGATTACAGGTATTTTTTTATGGCTGTGGCCACTGGGAACTTTTAATTCCTGTATCCCTTTGACATACACTCATCCTTGTTGTGTATGTGTATACCTGTTTATTTTTGGTGGTGTGGGGGGAACATTTCCTTAGCACTGTAAGATGTTCCAGGCTCATCTTGTATATTTCTTGCCCTAGTCCTAGATTCAGCAATTTCTCCAAGAAGCTCTGGTTCCTTCCATTAGAGAATGGTATTAGTAACCAATGTCTAGGTGCTAGGGGTGCTCTGCTTTGTTGCTTTTGGAGGAACTGAGTATTTTAAACAATGAAATTTAAAGAGATGAAATTCATATCTTTTGACTATCCGCTTCAATGCATTCTTACACTTTTATGATTATAATCTCATTAACTAAAGCCTCTTCTTTTTTTTAAGAGTTTTCAGAAACTGAAGTCTGCTCATAGAGACAATGGCTGGTTGGGTCCCCATAAAACTGGCTCCACAAAGATCATGTCTGTGGAGGACGCTGACCCGTTTATTAGCCTAAGATCATAGACCCTATCTGAACTGTATCCGTCCTGAGCTAGTTTATGTGTAACTGCTAAAGCTGGACTGACAAGCTGGTGTCTCAGCTCGAGATAAATTCTCAAACACCACAATGCTGAACTAAGTCTTACGGACTTAGACGGACTCTTTCTAATCAGTGTGAGCACCTCACTCAGTGCAAGCCTCTTTTTCTTCATCAGGCAAACTGGGCCTTTCCTCTAAGTATGCAGAGTGTCTTCTATTTCTTACAAAAAATCACCAACCAAGTCAGCTGATGACCTTGACAGTGAAATGGCCTTACCCCTGTACACATGATGTCTTCTATGGAAACCTGACTGAGCTCTGAGACCTCTCTCTGACTTTCAATAGATCTTTTTTAAGCTGTAATTTTACTTTGTAATCCTTTCTTTTAAACCTTTTTTGATTTCAAAGAAATGTTTTTGAATTTCCTAATGAGTAAGAAAATCATTTACATTCAATCAAATAAGATTTATACTTTGAACTATTATGTGAAGCTTAGCTCTTTTAGTGTCACAATACTAGTCTTATTTGACTGTGTTTCTTGGAAATCTATCTCAAAACTTTTGTAGTGACCCATGTATATATATTGCAATGATTTCACATTTTTTTTAGCATATTTAACCACTGATAAATAGTTTGTGCTCTTCCTCCTTTTCCCCATTCTAGAGAGAGCTATATGAGCCATCTACAAAATTAAGGGTAATTAACATTTTACACTCTTTTCTTAAGAAGTTAGTAATAGATTTCAAGATAATGAAATGCTTAAAGATGTATGAAAGCCATGTGTGAGGATTTCTTAGACAAAGTATACATTGAAGTTAAAAATGTGCCTGGGTTGATAACTGTTTTAGTGTGTTAAAGTAGTTTTCTCTCTTGTGATCAGCAAGTCTTAGTTTTTAGTTTCTGAAGACTGTACATTGCCAAGTAATGCAAACTGCAGGTAGCTATGGAGACCCTCAACCACGTTTTTTATAGGATGCTCTGTGTATACAAACTGCTTTGCAGATGCTAGCTATGCTTTCCTTCATGTTGGAAGGTGGTAGAAGAGAAAAAGAGACAGAGCTGGTCATTTGCAAGGTTTCAGGGTGCTAAATTTATATTGCATGAAGTCAATGTTGGGCCAGTGTCCTGAGTCATGGAGTTAGGAAAAACTCAAACCTCCAATATTTGCTCTTGATTCCAAAGTTATCAAATTCTTATGCAGTTCAAAGGTGTCAGATAGGGTTAAAAAGAAATGCTTTATTCTAGAGACTGCAGCTTGTAAAAATGTATCCGGCACAATAGGGTATCCTATTAAAGATTTACTGTAAATTTTATCAAAATATCCCATTGTTTTTCCTATGAAAACTTCAATAGACAGAAGAATTTGGTTAAAACAAATTTTGATTCTATCTGGAATTGTTTTTTAAACAATGTAAAAAAATGTTCATAATAATGACAATATATCCACATATTATTTGCACAATAAGACACTTTAAGGAATCAGCCTAGATTTTCCAACTGTTTTATATTGCTAAGGATGTTAAAAAATTGTCATTTCATTAAAACCTTTTAATAGCAAAACAAATCAATTTAGCTTTATATGCAAGTAAAAACTCTATGACTACAAATACAACGTTAAATCGGTATTCTTAGTATTTCCAATTTTTATTCACATCAGGAACGAGAGTTTTGCTATCCTGACTGCCAACAATGAGTTGACAGCATTTTGAAACATGACTTCTAGTTTATGAATAGGGGAAAAAAAGTTCATCTCAGAAAAGCTAAAAAAAAAAAAAAAAATTCTGGCTGAGAGCTAGATGTCAGGGTCAGCAGGTTCTGTGTGTGTCACTTACCGTGGTGGTCATGGTCTCCTCAGTCACCACCTTCAGGGTGTCGACCACGGAGATGTAGCCGAGCCGCCGTGCAATGCCAAGGGCAGTGTTACCATTCTGGAAGGGGGGAGACACGGATAAGGAATTAGCAAGGCTTACTGCACATGCTTTGCCTACCCAAAAGGAAGCCAAGTGTCTCATCAGACCCGTCCCACTGTTATACACAAAAAACTGCTTCATTCGAGACATACCTTGCCCCAAACCCACCTAACCTGTTTCTATTCATACAGCAAAGTCTGGGCATCTACACAGCAAATCTAAGAGGCTCTTTAATGTTCTAAGTAAGCAATCAATGGAACACATAATTTTCTTATGTACTCCCTGTGAGGTGGTGATGCAATCAATAGTTTTAAAGTATAAAACACACTAGTCACAACTCTGTCTGAACAGCTCACCACAATATGGTCATTTGTCCCTTTTTTCTCATTCTATGGAGTGCTGTTTATGCCTATGAAAGTAAAACTGCTGTCTTTATGCCTAATGAAAGTCAAAAGCAACCTCGGGAGACAACGAACACGTGAGCTTAGGCCCTCCCGGTCCCCTGAGCTGGCCTGGAACTCTCACCACAGTGAGCTCATTGGGGGAGGCGTTGTTCTGAAGCAAGACATTGATGATGTGCGTGTGTCCCTGCTGAGCTGCTTGATGTAACGGTGTGTACCCATTCTGTGGAAGAAAGATGCAAGAGGTGCCTTATTTCCCTTTGAACAACATTCCTGGTTTTGGACGAAACAGAGGAGAACGTAGTTTACCTTTGTTTTGGCGTTCACTTTTGCAGAGTGCTGCAGCAGGAAATTAACGATCTTGATATTTCCATAGTGGCAGCCCACATGCAGTGGTGTGTATCCCATCTATAATTACATTTTTTAAAAAAAGAAATGTCAAAAGTGTACTTTCAGTAACAGCTATCCTTAACAGAAGCAAAATTATTATTTAACCTTTCTTTTTGAGCAAGAAAAAAAAAAAGTTTTCTCCTCCTCTATAGTAAAAGAAAAAATGCCCTTGACAATTCTCAAGGGTAGTGTTAGTTATTTAATTTCCCAAAGTGCTCTTCCTTGTGTGGCTCATTTTATTCTCATAACTTTAAGACAGCAGTGACGGTGGAACAAGCTACAGCCTGAACTGACTGTCTCACTTTTTGCTGAGGGTTAGAAGAGGGTTGGAAGGGCGGCGCCTGTGGCTCAAAGGAGTAGGGCGCTGGCCCTATATGCCAGAGGTGGCAGGTTCAAACCCAGCCCTGGCCCAAAACTGCAAAAATAAATAAATAAATGTCAAATTAAAAAAAAAGAAGAAGAGGGTTGGAAGAGCTCTTTATGGACACACTTGACTAAAGTTTATTGAACCCATTGCTCTCTAAAAGCTTAACAGATAGGTAAAAAATATAAAGTGGCTAAATGATAATGTGATGCAGTAGACGATTCTCAGAATGCATGACAGAGGCAGGATGCAGCACGGACACACTAAGGGGAAGAGGCTGTGTGCAGTCAGGGGGTCGAGACATGTGAACCTGATCTGGGTACACACGATTTCTAAGTAGAGTCCCCACAGCTTGTAAACAACTGATGTAGACAAAGCAATTAACTGTTCTTAGATTTGTATCCTAAGGGGATGTAAGAGCTCTCTTTTTCTCCTTGGATTTGTATAAAATCTAGACAGGCCGGGCGCAGTGGCTCATGCCTGTAATCCAAGCACTCTGGGAGGACAAGGCAGGTGGACTGCTTGAGCTCATGAGTTTGAGAGCAGCCTGAGCCAGAGTGAGACCCGAGTTCTACTAAAAATGAAAAAACCTGTCCAGGCATTATGGCGGGTACCGGTAGTCCCAGCTACTTGGGAGGCTGCAGCAAGAGGATGGCTTGGGCCCAAGTTTGAGGTTGCTGTGAGCTATGATGCCATGCAATCTACCCAGAGTGACAAAGTAAAACTCTATCTTAAATAAATACATACATAAATAAAATCTAGATACTTTTAAAAATGAATATATTCCAGATCCTTCTCTAGATGGCTGTATTCACTATAACAGACATCACCATGCAATTCCAGGGCCCTTGTTTATTATAGACACTGGCAGGACCAGATGGCTGAATGGGAGAACAGGGGTTTCTAAGCAGGCCTGATGGAAGGAAGTGGTCCCTATTTTCAAGGGTCTACATTTCCTGTGCTGGCATCAATGTATTTTTATGGTCACCCCAGCAAATGAATACATTTGAATTTGAAAAAGAGACGTCCAGGCCACAGCTGAATGTAGACAGCTCATCACGGATGTGCTGCCCTCAGGAGCAGACTCCAGTCACACTCTGTTCCCAGCCCAGCTTGCCCTGATAAGCTCAACTATAACCACAGAGCACACAGGACCAGCTTATAACCCCTATAGCCACTTAATGCACCCAGCAGAACAGTCCTTTTTGTGACCAGAATCCACTCGCCTGCTTTTCAGGGTTCTTTTTGGCACTGAGGATCTCAGATACTGCACCTATGATCAGAATGCTGCTTAGGAATGGAGGCTTGGAAATAGTGTGTCCAATCAGTGCTCAGTGCAACTGAAGTAACACTATTCCCAAGTTCAGTGGTAAAGAACATTGCCTCCCAAGTCCATGAAGACAGTATTTGAAACATCTATATAAACTGCGTATTAAAGAGCACTTCAAGTTTTTAGTCACCTTGCCGAAATAGTAATACGACAGTTTCCAATGTTTGTTAAAGCATTTATATTTATTTAGAAATTAAATCACCTTAAATATTTTGATACTCAGTTTCTATTCATCCTCCTAGCTTCCCATCTCATGCTTAGTAAAACTCTAAATTATTGAAATGGACTATTAGGATTTATCAGATTCTGGTCTCCCTGCTGTCCCCCTCTGGATTCTATTAACTCTGAGTTCATTTCTTGTCATTCTGTCCCTTGTTCACTATGCTTTAGGACACTGGTCTCCTTCTGTTCCACACACACTAAAATACTTTATTTAAAATGTGTCATGGTCACAAAGATTCAACTTGTATTCAGAGGGATCAGATTTGGGCTCCTCCATTCATTGGCATCTCACAGCATTTCCATATAAAATGGCACCTTGAACAAGAAGGCACAGAGGGGTGGGGTCTGAGAAGTTCTTTCAACTAGAAGCCATAAGTTTTGGTAAGATAAATTACTTTTTCTTGAATTGCTAAATAATCAAACAACAACAACAACAAGAAACCACAGCCCAGACAATTAAGCAGTCTTTGCCCCTTTGTTCATCGGTGCCTCACTTATAACATTATTCTAAGGCGAAATTTTATCTTTTATGGCCAGCACTGAGTAGGGCACTCAAAGCCAAGCAGAATCTATCCTGTAGTCTTGAATAACTTTCCTTCCTTTTTTCCTCTTCTGATTACCGAGCAGTGGCTCTTCATATCCATTAACTGATCAGACTGCTCTTCTGGTGAATGAGAGAAAGGGCAGGAGAAAGCTGACAGGAAGCCACCTCTGCCACTTACCATCTGTGCTAGTTTGCCCAAGTTATTGAACCTCCCTGGGCACTGGTATTTAATAGCAGTATACCACATAGTGTTGCCACGGGGATTAAATATGTTACCAGTATTTCAACAACGTCTGACACAGTGTTCGCTATTGTTATCTCATGCCTGAAGCAGTACCTGGACTATCAAAGGTGCTTCATAAATATTTTAAAACTGTGGTCAATGAAGGCTTCCAGAGGGGCAACTGGGTTGCCTTTCCTGAACTAAAAAGCTGTACTTGCATAGGAAGAGCAAACACTCAAATGGAATATTCTGGCTGGTAATTGTTCACAGGATCTTATTTAGTAGAAGTTCAGTGTCTTCTTACACCACAGGCTGCAGAGAGGGAGCAGGGAATCTGCACTTCATACTTTACCTCCTAAAATCTGTGATCCTCTACAAGTCAGTGCTGGCCTTCCCTGACTTGGCATAATCTTCCACATGGAACAGATGCACCTACAACTATTACCTGATTTTATTTCAGTTAAAATTTTTGAGACAGAGTCTCAACTTTAACCCTGCCTAGAGTGCTGTAGTGTCATAGCTCACAGCAACCTCAGACTCCTGGGCTCAAGCGATCCTCCTGCCTCAGCCTTCCATGTAGCTGAGACTACAGGTGTGCACCATGATGCCCAGCTCATTTTTTTTTTTTTTTTTTAGTAGAGATGGGAATCTCACTCTTGCTTAGGCTGGTCTTGAACTCATGAGCTTCAGTGATTCAGTTAGAAAAATTTTAAAACAATTTTTATGTGTTGATGTTGTTTAAAGAAAGATGTAAAGAATTTTTCTATTAAAAAGTAGCTGGGCATTGTGGCAGGGCACCTGTAGTCCCAACTACTTGGGAAGCTGAGGCAAGAGGATTACTTGATCCCAAGAGTTTGAAGTTGCAGTGAGGTTGCTGACACCACAGCACTCTACTCAGGGTGACAGAGTAAGACTCTGCCAAAAAAAAAAAAGGGGAGGGGGATCTTTCTACTGTCAAATTACATTAAATATTACTTGATAACATGGCAGGTAAATACCCACAGAAGACTGCAAGATGCTTCTATGAATAGCTTTTAAATAGTTTCAGGTCTGAATAACTGAGATTGGAAAACTGCATTTAGGAATGATAAGCTGCTGCTGCTTCTTCTTCTTCTTCTTATTATTTTTTAAAGAGATGGCATCTCACTTTGTTGCCCAGGCTGCCCTTGAACTCCTAAGCCCGAGTGATTCTCCTGCCTTAGCCTCCCGAGTATCTGGGGCTACAGGTGTGTACCATGATGTCTGGCTCAGTCATTTTTCCTTTAGAAAATAAACTCCCAGTATTTCATTTCATGAAGGAAGCACAGTTGAATTCCTATAACATTGAAAGCAAAAGAACACTTGACAATTTTCCCCCCTTTTTTTGTTTTTTTGCTCTTTGCTTTATTATTCACCTCCAAAATCAGTGTGGAATAAACTGGGGAGGGGAGGCACTGATGATGCATTAGTAAAAGATTGCAAAAGATCATTTTTGTAATCATAGATAAGTTGTCATTTCTAACCTAGCCCAGTGTATTCCTCTTCTGCAACCCCCCTCATAACTTTATTAGCCTCTTTCCTTTCTTCCAACACCTTTCTCTCAGCTTACAGAAGTATTTATATGTTTCCAACTTTGGAAACAGAAATACGCCTTTCAAATATTTCTCCTTTTTCTCTAGGTCTCCTGTCCAAAACTCAGCTTCTTGAGAACAATCATTTCCATTCCCTGTTCCCTCTCCTCCTCCCCATCTCCCCACCTCCTCTGCTGTGCGGAAACTGCTTCCAGTACCCTAAGCGCCACTCAGTGTGTGTGCTCAGAGACTTTCCTTCCTGAGATGCTCTCCTTGGAGGTCTTTCATCACTTGGCATCTGCGTCAAGGATCCAAATCTTCCCTGATCCCCCCATCCCCTGCCACAGCCCTCTCTTCCTGCTCCTCCAGCCACCATGCGGCGCCGCTGGCCTAGGGCTTTGTCTTTGGTTTGTGCCCCACCACTCCTCAGTGATAACACACGTCCACCCCACGGCGTCAACGTGACGGTGATTCCCATGACTGCCAACTCTGGATCTTCTATAAAGCCCTCCTTTCTGTGTCCAAGATCAACATGTGAGACATTCATTGGGTTTTCCTATCCAGGTAATCTACAATTCAACACACCCAGCGCAGAACTCACTGTCCTGTTGCCTGCCTCCTCTCTATGATGAGTCTCTGATGGTTCATGTGATCACCCAGTTAGACACGTTAGATCCTTGGATTCATCCCTAATTTCTCACCTTTCCTCAGTCTCCATATACACAGTCTCAAGTCTTAACAGTTTTTACATCTTTAAATTATTTCTTAAATGTTTCTCCTGTTCCTTAATCTCTCCTCTTCCACGTAGCAGAGCCCTTCTTTATTCTTCGCCAGGCTTCTTCAGCAACAACCTAACTGCCCTTCTCCAAGCTTTTTTCTCAACTTATTCTTTGCTCTGTTTCTTAGGATCTTTGTAAACAAGACTGCTAATCTTATCACTTTTGTGTTCAAACCTTCAGAGGCTTCCTGGTGCTGAAAGGGCAAAAGCTGCCCTGCTTAGGCTGGTACGTTAGACCTGCTGAAATCTTAATATTATAGCAATATCTCAGAGATGATCCTGAGCTTTTTTCCTCATGTTCCTGTGATACTAAATGATCTGTAGCTCTCTTTTACCCTTTCTACCTTTGTAAAAAACTCAGTTATTACTTATATCTCTAAAATTATATATGCAGAGGTGCAAAAATATATATACACATTTTAAGAAAGCAAAAAACCATATTAACATTGAATTCCTCGAGTCACATTTGACTTCTGCGATCACAGAGGTGCTCAAACATGACTTGGATACATCTTTTGTTTCAGCCAACTTGTATATTGAGTAGTACAACTTTAATACAGTCTCTTTTGACACTCTCTGTAAATACTATGTATTCAAAATCTGGCATTGTTGCCAGGATGTGGAAACAACCCAAGTGCCCATCAACCCATGAATGGATTAATAAACCGTGGTATATCCATGCCATGGGATGCTATTCAGCCATAAAGGAAGATGGAAAATTTACATCTTTTGTATTAACCTTGATGGAGTTGAAATACATTCTTCTTAGTAAAGTTCAACAAGAATGGAAAAGCAAGTATCCAATGTACTCAATTCTAATATGAAGTCAGAAGACAAATTAATACGTGCCAGCGCAAGAGAAAAACTCAACTGAATTCAATTCAAGTTGGGGGAAGCGGGCATGGGGGGGGGGAGGGAGGGAGGGAGGGAGAGAAGGGTTTGGTGTTCTCGCACTTAATGGACACAGTGTGAGGGCATATGGAACCTCCAGGGAGTGGACACAACTACAATTACCTAACAAGTGGAAACACTGTGACTTAATCATTTGTACCTTCATATTAATATGAAATTAAAAAGTCAAACTCATAATAAACGCCCCAAATCAGGCACTGTACTTTTTTTTTTCTCTTTCAGGCACTGTACTAATTATGCGAATAATTCATTTTTTATGCCTCAGCTTCCTCATCTGTAAAACTAATTTTACTAACCTCATTGGGTAGTTGTAAGGATCAAACAAATTAATAAATATAAAGCACTTAGAATAGTACCTGGCACAGAGAACATGGATAATACATTTTGCTATTATTATTATTGCTGTGAATACTATTTTTTTTCTACTCTAGACTATGAATTCTATGAAGGCAAGGGGTATCTCTCCCAGGCAAGAATTTGGCAACTCAGAGGAGATCTATAAATGAATGTGAAATGGGTAAGAATCAAATAAGCTCTCAAAGCTTTTCATGTTTTTACATACACTTAAAAGAAATTCAACATAACTATTAATCCTCTAATTAGTACCCTTGGAGAATCAATCCCATTTAGGGGAGGTCTAAATAAGATGCTTCATGACATTATCCTCTTAAAAAGCAAAGGCAGTGGCTTCATCTCAGCCAAACTACACTGACTATTAAACTCCACGGCACACTTTGGTCAGAACTGATTTGGTGAACTTCAAAAGCAAAGGGAGGAGGGGGTTGGAAATCCAGGGGGAGGACCGCAAAAGCTGTTACCAGTATTTTCTTTGTCTTTTCCTTCCAAGAGAAAACAGGCTTTGACATTTCATTGTTATTTTTTAACATAAACCAATGAATGGAATGGTATATATTCCACCTGTAGGCTACTTGGAAATGTGCTCTTTACCAGTCAGGATTTTAAAGTTCAGGGGATGTAATAACTCCTTATTCATGAAGGTAAGCAGCAGGTGCAGGCAACCCAGCTCTCCACACTTCCACCCTGCTCTAATTATGGGACAATCACTGCTTCATTTCCTTTGGGGACTGTGATCTTTGTGGAGAAGAAAAAGGAAAGGAGAAGAATGTATCAGAGAGAGCAGTGCTTTCTAAAGTGAGACGCTCTGCCTCATTTGGAAAGGTCAGGAACAGGTACATGCAAAATACTATGCTGAGTATAAAGATGATTACTGATTATGATCTGAGTGAGCTCAGTTAGGAAAAAGCCTCTAGGGACCTGAGATTCTTACACCACGGGGTTTTGTGTGCAAAGGACCAGAAGCAGCAAGGTCCTTTCTTTTCTCTTCCCCCACCTGGTGTGGAGAGCCACCCCTCCTGGAGGAATTTCGGTCCATGCCTTGGTTGTGTTGGGGCACAAAAAAATTGAGAAACTTGACCCAGTGCTTGCCTTCTAGAATTTTGTATCTATAAAAGGAGATATAACGTAATGAAGTGTCCAAGTCTTTGTTTGTGTGTACACTTAGGTATATCATTAAAACAATACTCAGTGAGTATATTTAACATGAAGTTAAAAACATTCAGAGTAAAGAATTCTTTCTTGATGAAAGTATTCAAACAATATAAAGAAAATAAGCTAAATTAAGTCTGATTTTGATGTCTGCAATACCTTTTTAATTGTTGGTCCTACATCTGTATTATTAACATCTTCAATATGTCCACGCACCTAAGAACCTGTCTTTATTATATAGGAAAGTGTTTTTATTCACAATAATTAATAAGCACAATAATAATAAGCATTCTTTTTTGTTCCAGACATGACAACTAGGAAGACATTTTCAAGTAGACAACACAAGTCTAATATGGAGAGATAAAATAAAGTCTTTAAAGAAAATGTTTAGAAAAATAAAATTGATATATTTGATTATGACATAAAATATCCATTTTTCTTATCTGTGTTTTTTTTTTCTCCTTTTTCTGTGACAGGATCTTGCTGTATTGCCCAGGCTAGAGCGAGGTGGTGTCGTCATGGTTCATTGTAACCTCAAACTCCTGGGCTTATGTGATCCTTCTACCTCAGCTTTCCAGGTAGCTGGGACTGCAGGTGCATGCCACAACATCCTGCTAATTTTTCCATTTTTTTTTTTTAGAGATGAGGTCTCACTATGTTGCTGAGGCTGGTCTCAAAGTTTTGGCCTCAAGTGAGCCTGCTGCCCTAGTTTCCCCAAGTGCTGGGATTACAGGTGTGAGCCACTGTACCAGCCTGATTTTTCTTACCTGTGTTTGCATTGGGTTATGATACAAGAGTAATGGGAACATTATTTTCTTTTTTCTTTCTTAATTTTTTTAACTTTTTTTTCTTTTTTGACAGCATCTCACTCTGTCACCCCAGCTAGAGTCCCATGGCTTCAGCATAGTTCATAGCAACCTCAACCTCCTGGGCGCAAGTGATCCTCCAGCCTCAGCCTCTGGAGTAGCTGTGACCGTAGACATTAGCCACAATGCCCGGCTAATTTCTATTTTTAGTAGACACAGGGTCTCGCTCTTGCTCAGGCTGGTCTTGAACTCCTGAGCTCAGGCAATCCACCTGCCTCAGCCTCCCAGGGTGCTGGAATTGTAGGCAGGAGCCACTGCACCCATCTTTTTTCCCTTTTGAAAAGAAAACTATTTTGTCTGAGAGAGAGAAAGAGAAAGCACACACCCAAGACCACAAACACCTCAGGCACTTAGCAAGGGAATAACTGAATAAACCTTAGTTGTCCTTTTGCATAAATCACCCCGAACAAAGTTAGGGGTCACAAATGACTGACAAGTTGTTCTATTTGTCTATTTATCTGCATTTTTAACAAATCCGTCACAAAACCTGAGCTTTCACCCTCTGCCCCTGAAGGCCACATCCATTGTGAGGAGGCTTACCAGTGTTGACACAGGGGATAGTCTGCCCTAGGGATAAAGTGCTCAGGCGTTAAAGACAAAGGTATGGGGACACACGTGCTACAACCACAGACTCTGGTGTCTCTCGCACAAAGATGTTTGACTGAAGGGTTTTCCCTCTTATACAATGGCTAATTCCTCCATAGAGGAGTCACCAGGTGGCGCTTTGTAGGGAAGGGAAGGGAGCACATACCTTTGTCTGGGCGTCCACCAGAGCCCCTTGGTTTACCAGGACTTCAGCCACATTCACTCTGTCTTCTTGAGCAGCCAAATGCAGTGGGGTCAGGCCACTCTGAAAAAGATTATGGGAGGAAATACAGTATACGTAGCCATATTTGAGAAACAATTTGTCCATTCTAGGATAGTAAGCCTAGAATTTCTATGTAAAAAAAAATCTAGAGTAAGTGTATATACGATATTATCTTAGCACTGTGACAAAACTGCTGTTTGCAGCCCTCATGAAAAATTTCAAGCATATTAAAAAGTGGAGGGAATACAGTGAAACTTGTATACTCATGACAGACGCAGCAATTCCCAGGATTTTTCTGTATTTGCTTTACCCATCCCTCTTAGTCTTTTCATTCATTTCTTTCTGGCAGTGCTTTAAAGCAAATCCAGACATAACATTTTCTCCTATATTTATCTTTAAAAATTGGAGACTTTTTTTTACAGAATTATGCAAGAGTTTTAATACCTTACCAATTGTACCTTACCAAATGTACTTGCTTTAGAAAGAATTAGGAAAATAATATCTGTTTACAAAGGGAATATTGACAGATGGTAGAACCTACAGTAGAACCTGCAGACTTGACCACCTCCCTACACTGACCACCTTCTTAAGGCGACCTCATTTTCACAGACTGACACACACATGTCCATATCAGTACAGGAGGCCTCGTTCCTTACGTTCCCTCTGTATGTCGGCCAGTTTTTACAGTCCCCTGGGGGTCAACTTAAAGCAGTTCTACTATACTTTCTCCATGTTAATACCCAAGGTCTGATAAATATTTTCAGTCTGCTGCTTCTGGGTAGGGCAGATCACCAGTGAAGTTAATGCAAATGCTAGATCACAATGATTTCCAGGTCATTTAGATGGTTCAACAAGACAAAAACAGTATTTGAAACCGACTCAATTAGAGAATTTGCAGAATGCATGGATGCTCTCACCAAGAAAAAACTCACTAAGCCTATACTCTGGTTTAAAAAAGCTTCTGTAATTGTAAAGCCTTTATTTTTTTTTTCATAAGTAATTTCCAAGGGGAAGTGAGTTGGTGTAAGTGTTTGCAGATCTTTTCTTTCATACATTGTGAACACAGAAGTTAGTGTGTAAATCCTGGAGGCGTTCTTTCTCCTCCAGTATCTGTGCAACGAGAATATCAGCCTGTTTTATGTGTTAGAGGAAAGGAGGGAATCAAAGTGAGCTTCAGGAAGGGCACAGAGCCCTGTAGATGTGAAATGTTATTTATGTGTGGTTTGCCAGTCCATGAGAGAAATTATAGGATTAAGAAAGAGTCATTCACTGGTTGGCTTTTTAATAATGTTTATAGAATTTGGGAAGAAGCTCAGTGAAACTGAATACAGGGGAAGTGTAAAAAGGAGGACTGAAGCATGCGCTGGAGCTCCAAGACAAACAAGCCAGCGCCAAAATTGGCACCACCCAAACACTGACATCATCACAGAACAATGTTCCATTTCTACTTTAGAAAAAATAACACTTTCAGCCATAACATTTTGTGAAAGTGTCATGGTCACTTAGTCTAAGTTTGAGACTTTTCAACACTCTGAGAATACTGAGTGCCTCTGAGCAAAGACTGAGAGCTGTTGCTGGGCATGTGCTTTCCCGGTGTGCTCCTGTGTCTGTGTGCAGGCAGCTCTCGTGGCTGCTCACGTGGCTACCCATTCTCCTGAGTCTGTGTGCAGGCAGCTCTCGTGGCCGCTCACGTGGCTCACCCACGCTCCTGCATTTATGTGCAGGCAGCTCTTGTGGCCGCTCACGTGGCTACCCACGCCCTGGATTCCTCAGCCTGCTCTCTTTCCATGTAGTTTGATGGAAAGACCCAGCTACTACATTTAGGTGCATACCTTTCGTGTGCTCTCCTCTGATAAGAGCAGATACTCCTGAATTTACATTGCTTTCCTTTCTGTCTTCCTCAAACCACTGAGGAAGTAACATATCTTTAATCTTTATGTGACCTGTGTCTAGCATCTATTTAATCCACCTATTAATGGATTAAATCAGAGGGAAAAGCAAACTTTTTTTAAGGGTGAAACAGGATAATTAATGAGATTTTACTTTTCTATTCATGGTTTGGATTTAAAAGATATAAGAAATGGTAGACTGCAAAAGTCCTATTTGTGTTCAGAGGTTACCAGTTAAATCTCTTAGAGGGATTTGACCACTGATCATTTAAAAAATAGTCCTTATTTGAAACAGAAGGAATATAAACTTAGCATAGCAACAGCTCTATTTAATATTCTTTTAGCTAAAAATACAGTATTTGTGGTCAGTAAAACCCAGGTAGTAAAATAGGAACCTCAGAAGCAAAGAGGAGTCAAATCAAACATTAGCACGTCACCAGTAATAGGGGTTCATGATCATTTTTTCCTGAAATTGGGGAACTGTTGATTACTAGTAAGAAAAAAAAGTGAAAAAATGAAGTGTTTAGTTTAACATAAATTCTCTTTTCTTTTTCTTTTTGAGACAGAGTCTCACTATGTTGCCCACAGTAGAGTGCTATAATGTCATAGCTCACAGCAACCTCAAACTCTTGGTGAGTGATCCTTTTGCCTCAGCCTCCCGAGTATCTGGGACTACTGGCACCCATCACTAAGCCCAGCTATTTTAAAAACAGGGTCTTGCCCTTGCTTAGGCTGGTCTCCAACTCCTGAACTCAAGCAATCCACCCATCTTGGCCTCCCAGAGTGGTAAGATTACAGGCAAGAGCCACTGAGTCTGGGTCAACATAAATTTTCATGAAAACTAAATCTTTCCTTTATCCATTTTTTTGGTTGTTGTTTTTAGACGAAGTCATCCTCTGTTCTCCAGGCTGGAGCGGTACCAGTGACATCAGCATAGCTCACAGCAACTCAAACTCCTGGGTTCAAGTGATCCTCCTACCTCAGCCTCCTTAGTAGCTGGGACTACAGGGGGTGGCACATCATCATGCCAGCTAATTTTTCTTTCTTCTTTCTATATTGCTCAGGTTGGTCTTGAACAAATGGCCTCAAGCAATCCTCTTGCCTAGGCCTCCCAAAGTGCTAGGATCACAGATGTGAGTCACTGCACCCAGTTAAAACTCTGTGAACTGTGTGAACTGGGAAGGTAGGAAGAGGAGGTGGAAGAAGGGTGAAGAGTAGAGGGTAGAGGGTAGAGGGAAGAGGGACTAGCTGATCCGTGAAACACTGGCCATGCAGGAATAACTGATGGAAAACCTGTTATAGAGTTCCTTAAAGAGTGAAGTTCTGTTGCTTCTCTGTTTCCACATCTGGGCATGTCTAGCACTTTCTACAGAAAATGACAACCGGGTAGGGATTGACAGATGCCTTCTTATTAGTTAGTTTCTAGGTAATTCAAAATTCTTGGAAGTTCCTTAAGTACAATATGCTAGCTGATCTTTAAAAATTTCTTTAGAAATACCTCTGTTTTATATAACTTATTGTGGAAGGTGTTCAGAATTTCCAGATTTCTCTGGTTTATTATATATATCTTTGGTCTTCAGAATTCCCTTTGCTAATTTCTAGACTACCAAAGCAAACACTGAGACTTTTTTTTCCTAAACAAAGTATTTTTGTCTAAAATTTTGTTATGAAGTCTCAAGTAAATTCAAAGGTAGGTATATATTGTACCAGTTGACTACAGAATTTTAAAGAAGAAAATAGTCATATGATAGTTTGGCATTAAACAAACTGAAAATGTTCAATTCTGAACTGACTGTTAAGGCACTATATTATCTCTGGCAGAATTGATGAAATGTAATATTCTAGGCTCTCAAGAGAAAATAGACTCTATTAGATGACAGAATGTGCTTTAATTTAAGAAAGGAAAGGTCCTCTCATCATTAAGATAAATTGGGTTTTGTAACAAATTATTAAAAGGCTAATTTATAAACTGCCTGGGTTTTGGGCAGATCTCAAGCAATTTAGCATACCTAATTTTGTCGATAAATGCAATAAGAACCAATAACTTCATAAATATATTTCTGGTCAGTTGTGGGCTAAACTTTGACTTTGCTTGACAAAACTCGTCCTCTTTCATTATAATGGGGAGATCAAAGATGAGGCCAGGGGTGTTCAAAGAGCTTAGGGAACAGTCTTCATGAGTTCCTTCAGAACCGCAAATTTACAAGACCAGACTTGTAAGCTAACAACTTTTCCTATCTATTCAATAAAATAGCTACTCCAAATTTCTGTTATTAAAATGAATTATCTGAAGGCAGTCATGGTTCTAATTTGTCTTTGTAACTCTCTCCTCAAAACTGGACAGGCAAGGAATAGAATCCCCCCCAAAATGTCTGTGGAATAAAACAATAGGCTGTAATTTGGAACTTCTTATGTGCTATGTTCTGGTAACAATGTTTCCCTTTAAATTATAACCTTTTTTTTAAGTTACCGTATATACTTGAGTATAAGCCGAGTTTTTTTGGCACAAAATTTGTGCCGAAAAACCCGAACTCGGCACAAATTTTGTGCCGAAAAAACTTGGCTTATACTCGAGTATATACGTTACTTGAAAAACTTTGAGGACCTCATTTTTATGGTCATACATATACAGAGTCACATGCATATAGACTCAATTGTATGGTAAATTATTTACCATCCTATTATTTAAACAGATTGTTTAAAATTTTTGCTATAATGAATACCACTTTGGTAAACATCTTTGTGCAATAGTATACTTTCCATGTTCTATTTGATCCAGATTTTTCATGAATTGTTAGTGACCTTGCTGAGGGGTAAGGTTTATTTGTGTGCTTTGTCAAGAAACACAACGGTTACCTTATTGCTCAGGTTCACATTAGCGTTTCTACTGAGGAGCAGCGACACCATGTCCACGTGTCCTTCCTGAGCTGCGAGATGGACGGAAGCGATTCCTTGCCGGGTGACTGCGTTGGCATCAGCACCATATTCCAGGAGAGTTGTCGCTATGTCCATCTGGTTCTTTTTGGCAGCGATGTGCAGTGGTGTATAACCATTCTGTCAACATGGATCACTTGGTCACATGCCCGGTCGCAAGATAAAAATGCATACAGTGCATTTTCAAATAGTATACTTCTCTTTCTAGCGGTTGTCTTGGATTGTTTAAAAAAATCACGATTAAATAAGCAAACACTGATAAACCAAGTGGTGCCATTAGCATATTGCCTTGTGTCCCTGCACCCCAAGTAGGGAAGGCAGGGAGTGCAGATAGTTTAACATGAGCGTGATTCGTTTTCCAAAAGGAATTTAGGTTTTCCTTTTACAAGTTAGTTAGTAGGTGCTGAGTAATTATTTGCTTTGTTTAAATTGAGGAGAGGCAGAACCTCTACTAGGAAACAACAAACAATATGGTATCACTGGAGCCCATTCCAAGCCATTCATTATTCCATTTCAAAGATCCCTTTAACTGCCATCTACTGCTTCTAAGTTGACATTTTTAATTTTTGTGGTTGTGAGGACACTATCATCTAATCCAAGTTGCCCCTCTAAATTCCTTTTTCATGAAACTCCAGTCATTATGCTGTGTTTCTGTTGGTCTTGCCATCCTGCAGGTCCTGAAATGGAGGGACAGTCCCTCATCCTGCCTCATGTTTCTCTGCCTCGCCTTACTGCAGCAAGAATTCTTTTCCCAGCATTCCCAGAGAGCTAGGAAATTCAGCTTAGGGCAGTGGTTCTCAACCTGTGGGTCATGACCCCTTTGGGGGTCGAACGACCCTTTCACAGGGGTTGCCTAAGACAATCCTGCCTATCAGATATTTACATTACGATTCATAATAGTAGCAAAATTACAATGATAAAGAAGCAACAAAAATAATTTTATGTTTGGGGGTCACCACAACAGGAAGAACTCTGTTAAAGGGTCGCGGCATTAGGAAAGTTGAGAACCACTGGCGTAGGGGTTTACGCTCAGCTCCTTAACTGAGATGCAAAACTAACCCATGGTATGATTTTAAGAGTTGGAAGTTAATCTCAGAAATACTTAAATATTTTCAAGTGATAAACAAATAGTTTACCTTGAGACCTATGATGAAATTTTCGAATTTTTCTAAGTTCTTTCTATTTTCTGAAAAGTAAAATGGCTCTCACTTGCCACTCTAAAAATGTCAGACTCAGCTATAAAGAATAATAAAATAGTGAGGGATCCAACTGTAGAATAATCTTAATCTCTCTATATTTTTCCTCTTGATAGAGAAGACAAGCTGCTCTTGAATTTCACAATGAAAATAAAAGCAAAAGCAATTTAAAATGATCAAGAGTTAATAAATGCTATTTAAATCGTACCTATTTACATTTTTTCCAAGAACTTTCACAAACATACTGATGCATGTCAATAGATACGTACGTTTTATGGAAGAGAAATTGACACATAATAACTTAGGGCTATCTCTTACACAATTGGTGTCCAGGTGATACCTGCACTCAAGCCAGTCTTCCTAATAGCACAGTGACCTGACTCAGCAAATAGATCAGGCTAAAATGCAGTACAGCAGCCCTTCTACCTTTCAGCACCCACATACCTAAAATCCCATCGTGTTCTTAGGAAATGTGTGAGTGAGAAAATAAATTGGCAATTTTTAAAAAGAGAAGAAAGAGTAAGAAAAAGGCATCACATATTCTAAGAACAAGGACAAAGGACACGACTGGTCAGGAGTTAACAGTGAGGTTGCTGCTGCTACATCCTTATAGCAATCATGCCCTATTGAAGCCGTACCCCTTATTTGTCACCACTGCCACAATCTGGGAATGCTTCAGCTTCCCTCTAGTAAAGGAGGCAGACTGCCTACGCTGGTATCCACCCTGCCTGCTTCTTTAGGAGAAGAACTCCTGGCAATGTACCAGCTGAAGAACTATTGACACATTTCCCAATTTCCTTGCAGAAAAAAGTGGCCAAGGAAATGTAAGGAAAACACGGTTTGGTGAAGCTCCTGGGCCAACCCTGCTCTGCTCACTTTCCCTTCTAGCTGCTGCTTTGAGAGGACATGTCAACCTGAACTTCAGCATCTCTGGAGGCAAAGACCAAAATGAAACACAGAGAACTTGCTTCAACACCCCAGAAACACTAAACCAACCTACAACTGCCCCTGGCTGTTTATGCCACAAGACCAACGGAGCCTTATCAGTTTAAACCGTTGTAGCTAGGGCTTTTTTTCCCTCCCTGTCAGACAGGGCCAATTACTAACCAGCTTTGCTCAGAATTACAGTTTAAAAATGTCCCTGATCAGTTCCACTGTTCCAGGAGACAGGGATGATTGGACATGTGCCACAGACGGCATTACCCAGGCTCTTATAGAGGCAATCATGGAACAGAAATGAGAATTGGTGTCCCATGAGAAAACCCACTGTTTAATCTATGAAAGATATGCCTGAGGCTAATGGGATATTACAAGGAATTATTTAAAGAATTTCTTTCCAACTCTTTGTGAAGAGGTTTTGCAGATATGGAACCATAAATACTGAGCCTTGTTAGACAAATGTAAAGCTGGAAATCAAGTACAGATATCCCCACTATTGCCCTAACTAAGCATTATGTGTGGATAGACAGGCGGATGGACTCATTTTGCACTTACTATTTCACAACTCTTGTTGATTCTATACAGCTTGGCACCTGTTGTACCAAAATTATTACTCATGTGAGGAAAGAATTGTTTACTAATTATTTATTGGTTGCCAACCAAGAACTTGGGATTACTTATATGTGAGAAAAACAGACCACATACTTAAGATGAAAATAAACTGAAACAAAATGGACAAACATTAAATTCTATTACAAAATTTTCTCTTTAAAATTAGGGCAAAATACACATGACTCTCACTCTGTTGGTCCAAGCTAGAGCGCCATGGTGTCAGCACAGCTCATAGCAACCTCAGATTCCTGGGTTCAAGCACTTCTCCTGTCTCACCCTCCCAAGTAGCTGGGACTTCAGGCAACTACCACAATACCCCCCTAATTTTTCTACTTTTAGTGGAGATGAGGGTCTTGGTCTTGATCAGGCTAGAACTCCTGAGCTCATGGGATCCTCCCACCTCCCTCAGAGTACTAGGGTTACAAGGGTGAGGTGGTGCCTGTGGCTCAGTGGGCAGGGCGCTGGCCCCATATACCGAGGGTGGTGGGTTCAAACCTGGTCCCGGCCAAACTGCAACAAAAAAATAGCCAGGCATTGTGGCGGGTGCCTGTAGTCCCAGCTACTCGGGAGACTGAGGCAAGAGAATTGCCTAAGTCCAGGAGCTGGAGGTTGCTGTGAGCTATGATGCTACGGCACTCTACTGAGGGTGACAAAGTAAGACTGTCTCTTAAAAAAAAAAAATAAATAAAAGCATTTAAAAATAATTATGGGTTAATATGAGGTACATACAGTTAGGTTAAAACATTTTTAAGTATACACGGCAGTAGCATTAACTGCTATATGTTTGTAATGTTCTCCAATCCTCACCACAAAGCATGTCCAGAACTTTTCCACCTTCCCAAATTGAGACTTTTCCCATTAAACACTAACTTCCCATTCTCTTCTCCTCTTGACAATCATCCTCCTACCTCTGTCTCTATGAATTTTAATACTCTGCATACCTTGTGTAAGTAGAATCACCATATTTGTCCTTTTGTAACTGGCTTATTTTACTTAGCTCAATATCTTCACAGTTTATCCATGTAGTGGCACGTGTCAGAATTACTTTGCTTTTTAAGGCTAAATAATATTCCTCTGTGTATGTATATGTGTGTGTGTATATATTTACCTTTCATTTATCTATTCATCTGTCAATGAATATTAGGGCAGTTTCCACCCTTTTGTTACTGTGAAAAATATTGTGAATAATGCTATGTCTTTTTTTTTTTTTTTTTTTTTTAAGAATAAAGTTTTACTAAGTCAAGGTATGGCTTTATGATTAGGGCAAAATACACATGAGTCTCACTCTGTTGGTCCAAGCTAGAGTACCACGGTGTCAGCACAGCTCATAGCAACCTCAGATTCCTGGGTTCAAGCAATTCTCCTGTCTCACCCTCCCAAGTAGCTGGGACTTCAGGCAACTACCACAATACCCCAATAGATAAATGTTTATCGGGATCAGAAATTATCAGAGGGGCAGCTGCATTTATGTAATAAGCAAGTTTGGGAGTTTGATTTTGAATTATAGATTACATTGGTACCATCCTGGAAGAGGACAGGGCATGAAATAATTAAAAGGTTCTAAGGAGAAAAATACCCGTCAGAGACAACATACTTTCTAGATGAAGTGTAAAAACTTTATGCTGAAACTTTCTCTCTTAAAGTATCTAAGATAATCTAGAACAGCCCCTGTTCCTTGATCTGTACACACAACTGATTTGATTTAAACCTTAGCTTTAAAGAAGAGCACTGCAGCTGCCCCAAATGGAATAGTAAATCTAAGATTTACAATTAAATAATGAGGTAATAAAAATAACAACTGTGAATAACAAAATAATACTAAATCAAAGCATTAGGGATAGTTAAGGGTCTTTAGACCAATGGTATTTAGTCAAAGAACTAGGCAAGGCTGAAATTGTGGTTTGTATCATTTCAGTGTCCTCTGGTCACAGACACCTGCGGTGACAGAGAACTTGTTAAACCCAAAGCACTCCTTTAGTCTGTCTTTAAATCAATCTTTCAGATGATTTGCCCCTCATGTTGGAATGCCAGAACAATAAGGGAGCTGAATACTTTCTTTCCTCAGAAATCTAAATTGCCTACTGGCCCCAAATCCCCCTAACCATAAGAATAAAGATTCTCCTTAGCAATAATAGAAACACACATGCGAAACCTCCCAATCTATTTCATTAAACACAAATAAACAAGGTGAGGCGATGTCTTATGGCTGGGAAAATGTACCACACATCTTATAATTCTGACGAGTCAGAATTTTCCTATTCCCTCCAGCTGGGCTTATGTTTTTAATCTGGCTAAAGACTGCTCCAGCTCCTTTTCCCCTCCAGGCTCCAAGATGTCCTGGATTGTCAAAGAAAATTACTTGACAAGCCAATAGTTACTGAGCATCTACCACACTGGCTAAGTCCCAGAAGGCACAGACTTCCTGAGGTGCTTCTCTTTCTGGGGTGTCTTAGTGGTGCCTAACCTAGGAAAGTGCTCCGGGTGAAGCAAATGCAGACCCAGCGCGGAGACTGGGGCCCTGCCCGTCAGTCCCTCGGGCTGTGGAAGTACAGGTACCTTTGCAGCCGTGTGAGGTGAGGCTCCTTGGTCCAAAAGCAGAAGGGCCACTTTCTGATTATCGTAATGTGCAGCTACATGCAGTGGGGTTAGCCCGCTCTGAAAACACGTGCAGAAACAACAACCAGTGTCAAAGGTGTCTTAACACAGAGGCCTGGGTTGAGGAAATGGGATTAGATTGGATACAATTTAGAGCGAAGTTTACATTCCAGTTTCCACAATACGTGGACCCCGGCATTCACCTCTGATTTCCCCGGAGTTCTTCCTCCTACTGGGACTTAAATATGGTGTAGTTATAGTTTGGGTAGCAGGTGGGAAATACTAGCATGTGCCAGAGGTGGCTGGTGACCTCCTACCTTCCCAGCAGCATCCGGAGATGCACTTTTCTGTAGTAGGAGGTTGGCTACTTCAAGCTTCCCATATTTTGCTGCCACGTGAAGGGGAGTAAATCCTTTCTGAAAAAGCATAAACAGAAAATTGATGAGCAATAGAAATGACACAAGGGCACTGCTTTTCTGTGATGGAGGAATTATTCTAATGATGACCAGCAGTTAAGTCCACATTTAAGGACCAAGACTCTCTGTCTGCTGCAGTCTTCGGGAGTCGGAGAAATTCTCTCCCCTTGGCCACTATGGGGTGAAGTGAATAATGACCTGGTTCTACAACAATGACACCTACTCTACAGGTGAACTGAATAACGACACATGAACATATGCAACAATTAGATGCTGAGAGCTGAGAGGCTGCCCTCCTGTGCTCCCAACTGCTGTAAGGATCTGGTAAAGAGCTCCCTTATCAACAGCGATGAACAAAACATACCAGGATACCCAATCTTGCCCCCTCTGCTGGCTGAGCCATGAGATACCATTAATTATGGAAATTATCAGGTATCTTGCCAGGATAAAGTTGGGGAGCTGGATCAAGTGATTATTCCAGGGCTGTCTTGGGGTTTCATATTATGTGAAGAATAAGTTACAGGGTTCTGGACCCAATCTGGAGGGCTTGGGAAAATCCAGGGCGAGTCTGGACTCTCGCAGTCTCCTTATCACCAGAGGGGACATTTTCTCTGTCCTTTTCCCCATATGCACGTGTCTCCACGTCTGCTTCAGTCTTCAGGAGTCAGAGTCAGAAATTCTCTCCCCTTTGCCACTACAGTGAACTGAAGGATGACATGGTGCTAGGACAATGACACTTATTCTACAGGTGAACTGAGTGATGACACATGGACAGATAAACCAAAATTAAATGCTGAGAGCTGAGTGGATGCTTTCCTGTGCTTCCATTGCTACAGGGGTCTGTGTATCACTCAGTCAATCAGCAGGCATCATTTGGGAGGGTCCTGAGCACATGTCAGGGGGATTGGAGGGTCATCAGTATGTTTGATCTGATGAGACTCCAGCAAACTAGAGGCAATGGGCCACTGATGTCATGAAATGTGTGAACACTCAGGACTTCATGATCTGTTATTTTGTTTCATGTTATTAAATGAGATTCAGGAACTTGAATCTCAACTCTACTAAAGAGCCCCAAAACATCACAGAAGATGAAGTCTGAAGTTTTATTCAGACAGTTTGTTAAGTATTTGCAATTATCTTTTATAGTGATTACACATTAATTTTTCTTATTTGCATCCAAAAGAAAGTATGCAATCCCAGTTGCTAGCTTTTTAAGACACCCCACAGGCCAATTCATCTTACTATTATGCTTGCCAGGTTTATGTAGTAACACAAAAGAAAAAAAAAAAAAAACATAAGCTCCAACTTTTACACTCTGCTCATTGAGAGAAAATGTATGCTGGGACATTACTCTAGATATCAGAGTTGAGATTTAAAAAAAATAAAATCTTAGATTAGACAACAATAATGATAACAAAAAGAACAACAAAATAAACCCCCCAAAACTCACCTCCTGATTTGAAAGTATTGTAAAAGTATTTACTGACTGGGCTGTGATAATGTGGTTTATGTACTTGGCCATAGCATGAGAAATCAGTAGCTGTGTTTTTAAACTACCATGTAAGTCTATCAAGAAGTCTCTGACTCTAGGTATCCCTAGAGTTTAGAAGATAATGTACTGGGCTGGGCACGGCCTGAATCCCAGCACTTTGGGAGGCCGACAGGTGAATGACCTGAGTTCAGGAGTTCAAGACCAGCCTGAGGAAGAGTGAACCCCATCTCTATTAAAAATGGAAAAATTAGCTGGGCATGGGAGCACATGTGGGTAGTCCCAGTAACTCGGGAGTCTGAGGAAAGAGGACTGCCTGAGCCTAGGAGTCTGACATTACAGCACTCTACCCGGGGCAACAGAGTGAGACTCTGTCTCAAAATAAAACAAAACAACAAATAATGTACCGAGAAACTGAAGATAACCACTCATCCCCAAATATACCCACCTACCCTTCCTCACACCAGGGCTTTGCTGGCTGTGCTAATGGCCACCCCTAGTGCTGTGCTGTGCTGGGAGCTGTACGGAGGACGTATTTTGGACACAGCAGGATTCTGCAGCTCACTTTCATACCTTTGTTGTTATAGATAAAGATGCTCCATGATCCAAAAGGAATGCAGCGACATCCTCATGCCCCTCTCGGGCTGAAAGGTGAAGGGGGGTGTAGCCAGAAGTTGTGGCTGCATTTGGAGATGCTCCTTGCTGCAACAGCTGTTGTACTATATCTGCCTTCCCCAGTCGGGCTGAAATGTGGAGTGGGGTTTGGTCATCCTAAAGGTAGAAATGCAAGGCTGATGAGCAGAGAAAGCAGGGGTGTCATTATGAAAAATTCAGGAAACATTAGCTGATTGATCTTAGAGGTACACTCAACTCTTCGATGTAATGTGAAAAAGGGGAGATTAATTTTTCATTAATTTTTCTTCAAGGTTCAGAAATGCAGAGATGGTGGATCTAAACTCCTTAAATACCTTTTGGGTGACCTATTAATCCGGAAATTGGGTGACCTATTAATCCGGAAAAGCAGTTCTGTCTATAAATGACCCCCACCACTATCTGACAGCATGAGCTTTTAATCTCTAATGACCCCTTGTTTTAAAGATGGGGGACGATATCCTTGTAAAGCTCAGTGACCCCTCTACCAGTTACTGTGCCCTCACACAGAATGAATTACGTCACTGGTTCTGCTTTCCCATAGTCAAAAGTGGAGTGAGAGGAAGGCAGTCTTACTAGGCCTTATACAGAGAGAGTTTGCTAACCTCTGTTTCTAGATCCTGTGTAAAATCCACCAACGGGCGCCCTGGTTCACCAGACACTTGTAGCATGTGGCCCGCTGCTTAGTATGGCACAACTTTTGCTTCTATGCTTTCTGTTACCATGCTAGTATGTTTGGGACTAGTTACTAGTTTGTACTAGTTATGTTAAACTAGTACGTTGTATGTTATACAATTAAACAATGGGTTAACAGGTAAAACGTGAGGATGCAAGGAAAGGCTTTGGGCGGGGCACGGTGGCTCACGCCTATAATCCCAGCACTTCAGAGGCTGAGGTGGGTGGATTACCTGAGCACACGGGTATGAGAACAGCCTGAGCCAGAGCGAGACTTCGTCTCTAAAAAATAGCCGGGGGTTATGGTGGGCTCCTATATTTCTAGCTACTTGGGAGGCGGAGGCAAGAGAATCACTTGAGCCCAAGAGTTTGAGGTTGCTGTGAGCTATGATGCCACAGCACTCTACTGAGGGTGACATAGTGAGACTCTGTCTCAAAAAAAAAAAAAAAAAAAAGAAAGAAAAAGAAAAGGCTCTGTTTTTCCCTTGGAATATTACGTTGAAAACTTTGGAAAACCTAGACAAAAGTTAATAAGGACCAATTATGGTCAAATTAGACATGGGTAAGATAGCTAAATACACTGGAGGAAAATTATAAAAGTCTACAAATATTTTGTATTCAAATTGTTTGACAAATATCTCAGTTTTTTTCTTTACTTAACCTGAAACTAGGAACAGCAGACCATATAAATAAATGTCAAATAAATGTATGTTTTTATATTGCAGGTTGCAGTTAAATGGTTAAGATATTGATGTATTTACTTATAATTCGATCTTAGGCTCAGGGTTTTGGTTTTACAGCTTGTGTAGAAAAATGGTTCCCTTTTTTCTTTTGTGGCTATTACAGCTGACATACAAGTCAACCAAAAGTCACCAATGATGCTTCCATACTGTGCTTGTTCTAGAAGCTTTGAGCATAAGCCCTTTTCCATGGAGTATGAAGAACCTTGGACCAGGTCTAGAGTCAGTTCCTGATTTGTAAGAGACGAGCAATGTGCTATGAACAGTTTCTGACACATATTCTTATTCTTTATAATTTTGTTACATATCATATAGTAGAACCTCAATAGTTGACCACCTCCTTAAGTTGGCCTAATTTTCACAGACATGTATGGGCACATGTATGTATCAGTACAGTAGGCCTAGTTCCATATGTTGACCAGTTTGTTATAGTCCCTCGGGTGGTCAACTTAACAGAGGTTCTACTGTAATTGAATGGACAAATATGGAAGAAAGGGCCTTTTTTTTTTTTTTTTTTTTTTTTACAGTATTACTTGGGTAGAGATTTGAGAGGTTGTTCACTATTTTTAAAAAGTCTTCTTGAAAGGTTTTATGGAAATCAAAGGGTTTTTCCTCAGTCAGGAGCAAACGCTGGGAGGCATCGCCATACCTTAGCTTTGGCTTCCACCTGAGCACCGTCTTGGACCAGGTACCGCACAACTTCAGCCTGGCCAGACCGAGCCGCCATGTGCAGGGCCGTCTCTCCTCTCTGGGAACATGAGCCAAAGTAAATTAACTGCCACTCTGAAGAAGAGTGGTGTATTTTGTTTGGTGTGCATTATGATGGACTTTTTAAGAAAAAATAAAAAATAATCCTAAGCATTTCCTTATTGAAAAGTTAGGAAACCAAACATATAAGAATCTCACAGGAATCCAATCCACCATGGAAAGCACTTTGTTGTAACCCCAGGGAACCTAGTTGTCCCCAGTATCAGTGATGTTGCTCAGTGATCTATAATACGGCCTCACTGGCCCTGGGAAAGCCAGAGCTTGCAGGGGCCAAGCAGAAGAGTCAGTGATGGACCCAGCAGGGCAAGTGTGGGAGAAAGGGGTGCTCCCTGAAGGAGCACTGCTCAGATGCCCTTTCAGGTCACATTTTCCTGCTTTTCAAAAAGGTGGCAGTCGGGATGTTTATGTAAATTTCCCAATTCTTAAATGCTGACCATAAAATCAGAATTAAAAACAAAATATTGCATAGCAGCATAAACATACCCAAGGGCCAGATTTGTCCACTGTTGGTTTGCATTCCCTGCTTTATCTGAACAGATCGGTACCCGAGTCATCAGTCATTATCGCCACTGGACCAACCCTCTCCCCATATTTTCACCAAATAGATTTCAATTCAGGTTATTTATTCATAGACCTGTTATTGCTCAATCTCGGGTGGCTGAACGCCACTTGTCCCTCTAAGAAGTTGGGGCAGGTTATTCACTTCTCTAATAAACATAAAGATAATACAGGAAATGTGGATACACTGAAATGTAAAAGTAATTAAAATATGTATATATTTTCTCACACGAGGCGCGTCCACTGAATCTCTTAATTGAACCTTGGTTGATAGGCTGCCTACCTCCATGGAAGGATGTACCAAGACGGAATTCACAGGAATCCTGCTATTGTGCTTATTTGAAAGGTGCTTGGCACGCTGTGTAGTACACTAACCAGTGTTCTGTGTACGAAGGAAAATATTCCCTGGAATTTGTGCCAGGAAAGAGCGTATTTCAGCTGAGGCTGACTGAGGCTGCAGGAAGGTACAGAACCTCCCTGGGGAGGCCTGTCCTCAGGGTGAAGGTGCAGGGCCTCCCAGCATGGCCCTGATTTTTTTTTTTTTTTTTTATTAAATCATAGCTGTGTACATTAATGCAATCATGGGGGTACAATGTACTGGTTTTATATGCAATTTGAAATATTTTCATCAAACTGGTTAACATAGCCTTCATGGCATTTTCTTATTGTGTTAAGACATTTATATTCTACATTTAGTAAATTTCACATGTACCCTTGTAAGATGCACCATCGGTGTGGTCCCACCAATTACCCTCCCCTCCCTTTCTCCATATTCTTGGGCTATAGTTGGGTTACAGCTTTCATTTGAAAGCTATAAATTAGTTTCATAGTAGGGCTGAGTACATTGGATACTTTTCTTCCATTCCTGAGATACTTTGCTAAGAAGAATATGTTCCAGCTCCACCCATGCAAACATGAAAGAGGTAAAGTCTCCATCTTTCTTTAAGGCTGCATAGTATTCTATGATGTACATATACTACAATTTATTAATCCATTCATGGGTCGATGGGCACTTGGGCTGCTTCCATGACTTAGCAATTATGAATTGGGCTGCAATAAACATTCTGGTACAAATATCTTTGTTATAATGTGCATGGCCCTGATTTTTATGTCTTTAGTGCACATAAGTCCAATGTGTATTATGCTTGTGGTCCTGTATGCTAATATGTCAAATTTGAAATCCTGTAAAATAATTCTAATGCCACATACAGATTTAGGGTGTTAAGCTACTGCTCTGATATTTATTCTGAAGTGAGTTTCTTGGTTCTAACAGAGCAATGCTTAGTGCAAAAATCATCATCCGATAATCTATGAACTTAAGAGTTCCATGGGCTTGCTTGTAACATGGTCAGGCACAATAAAGAGAGATTACTTTGAAGTTACATGAACTTACCAAGGATAGTGTTTGAACCACGTCAACACAGAGTACTTTTTAATGCTTCTGTATAGAAAAATTCCCCTTCCACATTTTATTTTTTAAAGCATGATATCCAGTAGTAATGTATCTATAAGGTTTATGACATAGTTTATAAATCCTAACAGTTTGTGACCAACTAGTAACTGGAAGGATCTTGCCTTCAAAGTAAAGGAAACCAAAAGTGTTCTCACATTCTGACCTTTTAAGCAGTCAAATGAAATGATAATTACAATAAAAAAGCAGATAAAAACAACCTTGGCCTGTTTCTTAGATACTCACAATTGGACTTTCTCTGTTGAAAGAATACCTACCACATTAGTGGTGTTTGGTGAGGCTCCATGATGCATTAGTTGCGATACAATATTTACATGCCCCATGAAGGCAGCAACATGGATTGGGGTAAGGCCCGACTGTGGGGAAAGGAAAGAAATGTTGGTTTGTTGGCTTATCATGAAAAAGATTTATCTGCATGCCTGCCATCCATGCATCCATCCATGCACCCCTTCATCCATCCATCCATTCACCTCTTCATCCATCCACCCATCCATGCATCCATCCATGTATCCATCCATCCATCCCTCCCTCCATCCATCCACCCACCTACCCAAGCAATCATCCATCTAAACTAGTTGAATAATCAGATCCACAGATAGTTAGGACATTCACCATCATTTCACAGATTTTATAAGGCAACTATATCAACATATAATAATCATTCCTCTAAAGCAAATGATAATGAAAGACTTATGTCATATCTATTAAGGAAGAAATGGAATTTCATACTTTTGATGAAGATTTTTGAAAAAAAATTTTGGAGAAATACCTTGAACTGTTTTTCCTTTGCTAATAAACCTTCCTTTTCAATATGAGTGTTTGTATGTGGGGGAACAGAGTGATTTTATACACATTAGTAAAAAGTTGACTTTTATTTCAGATCCTATTCTGGGCTTTAAATAGCATTCCCATGCACTTAGAATAAACTGATTATATTACACATGAAAGAGCAGGGTACCTAATAAAACATCATCCCTCTAATAAATGAGCAAATCAGAGTAGCACCAGGTTAAGTTTATAAGTTTATAAGTAATGCAAATGAAGTCAATATAATTAAGGCAACATTGCAATGCCCACTGGACTAGACTGTAATTTTTGTTTGTTTCCCATCCTACACCCACATGTGCATACACATACCAAGAACACTAGTCAGCATAATCCAGAATTTATTGATCCCAGGGTATTTTATATTGAATATGTCCATGATGGTGAGATTTAAGTAGAGTGGACAAGTAAAAAGAGAGAATCAAAACCTCTAGTCAATACTCTTGTTAGAGAGTTTTATACGGAATGATTCCATTTTGAATTTTTCAGAATTTAATTCAGCTTACAACATGAATACCATAACTTGCTAAAAAAGTTTTTGATATGACTAGAAAGAGCAAATTTGTTTTTTAAAAGGGAGAGAGGGGCATAATTTAATCTCAAAAGAAATTTGAGAAATGTCAAAAAATATGCAAAATGAATTTTATATAATAAAACTGAGGTAAAAGACAGAAAAGTAATAATCCTGGCTGCCCAGACTTCAAAAAGTGAAAAAAATTGAGGAAAAAAATTTTTCTATGGTGTGGCACCTCCACCAGCAGAGGGAGTTGTCAGAACTCACACTTCAGATTTGAACTGCCTGTTAGAGCTCTTAGGGAAGGCACAGCTTCCATGGGAAACTTCTCATCTTTGACCAGCATCTCTGGACGTTTCCTCAAACATCAGTCGGAAATCTACTTTTATTTCAGAATCTATTCTGATCTTTAAAAAAGCTTCCCATGCATTGAGAATAAACTTATTAATTTTATACTTAAAATAACAAATTGTCTAAAATGAGGCTATAAGTTGATCAAAGAGCAAATCAGTATTGCCAACTCTTTAATATTTAAAAAATTATGCTACAAATCAAGGTAAATATTGCATTTTCAGGTGAGAAACTGAAGCCAAGCAGTCATCACTAGACTAGAGCTCAGTGTTTACGTTCACTTCAAACGTTATAGATACACACCAAACCTTCAATAGCACTTCACTGAATGCGCCCCTGTAATGGGCTGGGCATTGTGCGTGTGCTAAGCCCACTGAGTCTCAGCCCTCCTTCAAGGGGGCTGTAGCTTCTGGGGGCATCAGGCAGCAGCTGAGTAACAGTCTGACAGCTGGATAAGTGCTCTGAAAGAATACGCACAAGATGAGGTGACGGTCCCTGAACGAGCACCCAGTCCAGGCCCAGGGAATGGAGAGGTTCCTGGAGACGGTACCTAGATCTGATCCTGAAGGTTGTACAGGATTAGCCTGGGTGACAGGGTGTGACACAAGAAGGTGCACATAGGCAAAGGTATCCTGTCTAGGGATATGCCAGCAACTTGATTTCACGGAGGCCAGAGCGCCAGGGTAGTGAGGTGGAGAGGAGGGGCTGGGACAGGTCTGGAGGGGAGATGCCAGGCTTGGTGTGCTCAGCCCTGATTCTGACATACTATTTCTTTGAGTTGATTTCTATGAAAGAAACCTAGAGCTAGTACTTTACTATCTTCAGCAATTCTTTTTTATTAATTTTGAGTTTTATTATTTTGAAGTAAGATTGAGCAATCCTTACTTCACAAAAACACAGAAGTTGTGTTACGCAGGATTTGTCAACCTTGGCACATGTGACATTTTGAACCAGATAATTCTTTGCAGCTGGAGGCTGTCCTGTACACTGTAAATTGTTTACTGCCATCTCTGGCCTCTATCCACTAGATGCCAGTACTATTATCCAGTTGTGACAACTAACAATTCCTCCAGACATTGCCAAATGTCCCCAGGGATACAAAATCACCCCAGTTAGAGACGCACTATATTATATGATCTCATGTAAATGAGGCTTTCTGTGATAGCACCACTTACCTTGACCGTGTATTTTAGTTACATTTCTAGCCATGGTGATGCATTTGTACCCTACCTACCTTATCTCCTAAGGACTGGCAGAGAACTCTCCCTTTTGGTGGAGAGTTAGGAATGTGGTTGGCAGCGTTGGCATACAAACAAAACTAGCTGGTCCCTGCAGATGGCACTGGGGCTTTGGCTGCTAACACTACATTCTCAGCACCTGGGGAACCGCGGAAATCTTACTCCTCTTACCTCGGTTACAGCTTGGATGGATGCACCGTGCTTCAGAAGGAGTTCCATTACTTTAATTCGGTTTTTCTTACAGGCGATATGAAGTGGGGTGAAGCCATTCTGCAAGGGACAAACATACACGCCTGCTTGACTACATTCCACTGAAATCCAATTTTACTGTGTGTGGTAATTTTTTTTTCTAAGATGATGTGCTATAAAGACATTGCAATGAACAGAAACGAGGGGTTAAAGAGAAGGTAGATTATTTCTGGAAGCAGAGGTAGTTTGGCTGCTCCTAGGAACTCAAGGTGCCCTGGAAACTGTAAATAGGAAATGAATTTTTCTTACAATCCCCTGCTTAGCCAAGGCAAAAAAAGGTCCTGTGTTTCCATAGGTTATTTTCTTTTAGAGTTCACTCTTCCAAGGAATATGTCCCTCCTCTACCTTGTTTAAAACACAGACTAAAAACAGCTGGCCCCAAACATCTGTCTTCCCCTCCCAATGCCCATTCTGACTTCTCTGCTAAGTTTTGGGACAACCACAAGACCATCTCTAAAACATTTTCATTTCTTCTGCAGCTTTAAGATTGAATGATGTAGGTGCTTACTCCAAGGAAGCAGAAATATACATCATAACCCATCATTTGAATCATTTGGTTTAATATTTAATCTAATAAAAGGATCTACTTTTAAACAAATTACCTACCAGAATGTCCTGCCTGATAATTACGACTGTAATTGCCATACCAGGCTCCCCTGTAAAAGCCTAGGTCAAAGCCACTGCAGGTGCTTTTACAGAGGTTTCTGGGACTGTCTGTCCACTGTCCCCTGCAGGATGACAGGTTACAACCTCCATATACTGTAAAATCTTTGGAGCCAGAGGAAAATGAAAGTGGGAGCCCACACCCTGTTTTAGTACTTTCTTTTCTTGTACGGAAAAATGAGTTGCAATTGCAAATTTCTTTTCCTCCCTTCTCAGAATTCAAGGACACCTTTGATACTCTGTATGGCCAACAGCTCTTGAAATGCTGTTCTGGTAAAAGCTTTTAGAATTAAAAGTGGCGATGGGGCTGTCTCGGGTCTGGAAAGTTCCTGTTTTATCATTCTTTCCTGCCCACTCTGAAATGTAGAGCCCACAGAATAGTGGAGGCACTTTGGATCCATCCAGACAGGGCAACCGCACCCGTTGGAAAGGAGCAGAGACCCTTCCTAAAAGGGTTGATTAGATGATAGCCTTTGCCTCAAAATTGCTAGTCAACTCACATTTCCCCCCAAATTTGGTGACTTACTTTTTCCTCAACCTGGGTACTTATTCTGAAATAAATTTAAACAGTTTTCTAAGTTGGGACCATTTATTTTTTTAAAGACACCAAATGTCATCTTGCTGAGAAAACCAAGTATTCAATTATACCATATATACTCGAGTACAAGCCGGCACAAAATTTGTGCCGAAAAAAACTCGGCTTATACTCGAGTATATACGGTAATTATAATTTTAATTATAGCATTAAAGGAGCAAAGACTACAACATGGACCACAATTTTGATGAGGAAAAGGAAACAGAAGATTACAGGAGAGATGTCATGACTTGACAAGGTTAATATCATGTAAAATTTTTGCTCACAAATTCTTAGGCCTCTTACGTTTAAAAAAAGTTCTTTGACCATTTTGCCTGATTAGATCTCAGAACAAACTTTAAATTCACAGCATTGTATCTTTACCCATAATAAGATAAGGTTGACCACCTGAGTCTTTTTATCAATTTAGAATTTTAGAATTAAAAGTGGCAATGGAGCTATCAAGGGTCTGGAAAGTCCAGCCTTTGGGTTCATTTGTATAAGACAATCAACTAGCATGACCAGGAAGAGGTTAACAACTTAGCTTTATTAGCCTGTCCCATGTCAGAAACAGAAAGTTTTACAGGTTTTTCTGAAGGACATTTGAAAAAAATTGATAAGTATATATTCTTTTTTAGCTAGCACTTTCCATCTTTACCACCTCAAAAGCACTCTGTTCAATGCGGAGGTAGCACGTTGTTAAAAGTGGCGATGGAGCTGTCTGGGCTCCATCGGCAAGACCACTCACCAAGGCTTTGGCATTGGGGTTAGCTTTCTTATCCAAGAGAACCTTGGCGACTTTGTAGTGGCCACAGTGGGCAGCCACGTGGAGGGCAGTCAGGTAGTCATTGGTCACATCGTCCACGGGCACATTATGCTGAAGGAGAAGTTGGACGCAGTTTAAATGATCCCCTTGGGTGGCCATGTGCAATGGAGACAATCCATTCTGGAACACATAAAAAAATCAGAGTTCATTCGTTGTTTTCACCTTTAAACACAGATGTGCCAAACCCAAAAATAAAGTGCAAATATAAATAAATACAAACCCTAGATTTTCACACAGAAATGCCTACGAGTTTTAAAAGGTTTTGACAACTGTTTTGAATTACAGCAACTTTTAAAGCTGGTCCTCCTATTCTCATGATTATCAATAACAAACAGTTGAGGTAAATTCTTTTCCTGATTTAAAAATAGTGTGAACTGTAGTACGGACAATGCTTTACTGCACTCTCAATGAAAAGGACTTCTTAGTATTTAGGACTGAAGGGAACAAACAAAGGCAAGGACAGACTGGTGTTCATCGGACTGGTATTTATTTTGTCCTTACAGATCACTGACACTTGCCATTGAATGCTATATTGGTTTGATTTAAGAAAGCCTGAACACAACAATGCATTTGATCTCACATACACACAGAAAGGAAAACTTTTCCTTTTTCTATCATTCTGGTGCCCCCACGTGTCTATGAAGTGGAAGGGCAAGGCGCTGATGGACTCATTAACTAATACTTGCCTGGTTAGTTTTAATCAACCGGGTTCAATTACACCGTTATGTACAGTAGGAAGGAGTTGAAAATTCATTTAGAGAGCTGAGAGGACAAATGAACAGAGTCAAAGGTAAATAAAATGTATAAAAGTTTAGAATGGCATTTGGCATTCCATATATGTTTCCTAATGAAGTTAACAGAGTATTAAGTTGTCAGTCATTTCAAGCACTGTCTTCTTTTAAATATGAAGGTAAAAATGGGAGCCTGGGAGATTCCTGGAGAACCCAATTATCAAGAGAGGCTCTGTTAGCTATCGTAACGTAATTTAACATATTTGGGGGAAAACGCGATTTGACAGCAATTCAGTTTCTACAAAAAGTTGTCATCGGGCGGCGCCTGTGGATCAAAGGGGTGGGGCGCCGGCCCCATATGCCGGAGGTTACGGGTTCAAACCCAGCCCTGGCCAAAAACTGCAAAAAAAAAAAAAAAAAAGTTGTCATCAATGAATTTTGACAATAACGACATATTAAATATGCACTGATGAACCAGGTATGTCTGAATTCTCTTGGGCAAGTTATGTGCCCCGAGCTTATCAGTGAATGAAACAAAGGAAATCAAATCACTCACTACCACGTATTACAACTATTTGTGCTCCTTAAAGGCAAGAGGTTCACAGTTATCCTCTCTCCATATAGCCCATCATTGAGCCCTGCATATCCACAAAAAGCTCAATAAATATTTATGTAAATGTAAAGACCTCACATACTGTCACTCCCTCAAGATATTTCTGCCTAAAAAAATTCCCTCAAACATTTTAAACCAAAGTAGAAATTAAGGTGCATCAAAGGGTGGGAACGGTTCCCATTTGAGATACTGCTGCCCACGAGCATATGCCCTGGTTTACTCCTGCCAAATATTCCTTTATCTTTTGATACAGACTTAGAGGGAAACACCAAGTAAACAAAAAAACAAAATTTGAGAGAATAAATGACTTAGGGGAAAGTAGAGATGGGAGTTAATACTAGAAGGAAATTCTCTACCAATACACAAAACAATGGCGCCTGGGTGGGAAATGTGAAGGTCACTGGGGAAGGACAGGAGGAATGTGAGGACAACATCATCGCCCCCATGGAAAGGGGTCGTACTACACACAGTGGCTGAAAATACACATCCAATGTGGCAGGCTTTCTCAGCTCAGTAAGATGAAAGTTGCGAAGAACTGGGCAGATTGCCTTCAAGTCAGGAATGCATTCCATTTACAGAATAGTCATTCAACAAATATTTACTGAAGTACTACTATGTGCCAGGCCCTAATCTTAGAACTTAGGTTATTGCACTGAATAAGGAAAAGTTATCTCCTTCCTTCTAGAGAGCCAGGTAGCAAATGAGTAAAGAAATGGATATTCTCAAGATTGTATTAGGAGCTCTGAAGAAAATAACGGTTTCTTAAAAACAACAACAAAACAAAAAAAAACACAAACTTTTTTCATCTGAGTTGGGGTGGACAGTAGGCAAAGGCCTGTATGAGCAGAATATAGGGTGTCCATAAAGTTCACATTCAATTCAAAATAGCCAAATTGCACTTGAACTTTATGGATACCCTGTATATACAGAAGCTACAGAGATCTAGGTCAAGCTGAAGGAATCAAATGGAGGGAACAGGAAATGAGAACAAATTGGGAGTGTTCTGGGAAGTAAAAGAGGGCTGGATGACTGGAGCTAAATGGAAGGTGATGAGACTGAGAGGTGGTCAGAAGCTAGTAAAGAGCTTATTCTCAGAACAGAGGGAAATTTCTGATTAAATATAGTAGATGTAATACAAACATATATTCTTTATTTCCCAAAACTCCACCAAAATACAGTAAAGGAATTTAAAGAGCAAAATCCCCAAGAGTATACATGTGTTGTGCCCTTCCCTTTCCCACATACACAATGGGAAAGGGGACAAAAAGATGGATGATGCCTACAAAATTTGGAATATGAGAAGAGTTTTAATATGGTAACTTGTCTAGCAGAAGAGAGAGGCTGAAACTTAAGTATCTATGGAGGGAGATAATCAGTGATATGCAGACCAATATTTAACAACCAACTCTTCAAAAAAGAAAAGTCCCAATGCGTACACCTGCCAATTTCCATGGTGTAAAGACCCCACTATGACCGTTTCAAGCCAATCGTGTAATGTTGTTGAACATGGAATTGGGAAGAGAGGTATACAATCACCTCTTGTGAGTGGATACAAACTGGCTTCAGCACAATGCTCAGTATAATACAGACAGGCTGATTTACCTCTCAAATCCCAAAGAGGTGCAGGGTATGGAGACATAGTACCTTAGAAGATGAGACTGAAAACAAAATTGGTTCAAAGTCTGTGTTTGGAGCTGTCAGGTCTTCAGGCCCTTCCCAACCTAGCCAAGCCAGATGATGGCCCCCTCCTACACAGCAGGAAACAGAGTTTAGTCTCTGGAGTGAGTAAGCCAGACAGATCTAGACTCGTGGCTCAGGCAGAACGAAGGACCATGGTGAGGATATAGACTGAGAACAGGTGATCACAGCAAAAGGAAGGATAGTACAGGAGTAGGAATATGACCCTTGAGTTAGACTGCCTGGGTTCAAATCCTTGCTCTGCCACTAGCTGAGATATTTGGAGAAAGCTACTGTATCTCTTTGGGTTTCAAGTTCCTCTTCTATGAAAAGGGAATAATAGCATGGTGCCTGTGGCTCAGTGGGTAGGGCACTGGGCCCATATACCGAGGGTGGCAGGTTTGAACCCAGCCCGGGCCAAACTGCAACAAAAAATAGCCAGGTGTTGTGGCGGGTGCCTGTAGCCCCAGCTACTTGGGAGGCTGAGGCAAGAGAATTGCCTAAGCCCAAGAGCTGGAGGTTGCTGTGAGCTGTGATGCCATAGCACTCTACCAAGGGCGACAAAGTGAGACTCTGTCTCTAAAAAAAACAAAACAAAAAGGGAATAATAACAATACTAGTACCTTACAAGTTATTGTGAGGATTGAGTTGTTAGACACAAGGCACATAGAATGCAGTATCTAGCAAACACTGTGTAAGTATTAGTCACCATATTATGACTGAAACCTGCACAGAGGGCAGGAAGACTGACAGCCCAATTTCCTTTCCCTTCCTCAGAATGTATTCACACAGGTAGGCTCCACAAAAAGCTGGTGAATCCGTCTCTCAGAACACTGAACGCCCCCAATGAAAAGGGCATCTAACCCTGGCTATAGAGGACTCTCTGCCCCACGGCCACCTGATCATCAGCCCTGCGCACTCTCTCAGATTCCTTGTGGGAATCCTCCCATGTAAAAGAGCCAAAGCAAACAAAGAGAAAGAAGGGAAACCTGAGGAATTAGGGGCATGTGGGAGGCAGAAAAAAATTAAATAAAAAAGTTATCTAGAATGTTCTCAGAAAGGTGATGGAAAATATTGCATTCATAAGACAAGAACAGGATGCTTTAAAAAAAAGAAGTTATCAGAGAACAAGAAAATCTTTTTGAAAGGTAAGAGCATGGAAGAAAAATTTAAGAAAATTTCCCAGAAGAAAAACCCCAGTTGATAATGAGATGAACAATAGGAGAAAAAGATGAGACAACTAGGTTTTTAACTACGCCTGTCTGACACAAAACAAAATTTAAAGAGAAAAATAGGGATTAACTGGAGGGTTTTTAAGCAGGAGGCAACCATGATTTGGTTCATAATTTATGTGGCCACTTTGACTGCAAAGGGGGAACTGGGTTGTAAAGGAACAAAAAGGGGATAGGAAGCTACTGCCACGGCTCGGTGAGAGATGGTGTGGCTCAGAAGACAGCAGAGGAGGGGAGAGGATAGGCATGGACTGGAAGAAAAGAAAAGAACAAATAGAATGGTAAAGCTGGACAGCACTCAAAAGGCCAAGATGTCATGGTATACAATGAAAAAGGTTTATTTGCTTAATTCTGTTGTATAATACTTTCAGTGGCTCACCAGTATTACCCCTGTGGTTTGAGTTTCTGTCCAGCCATTCTAGAGTCGGGGTAACACTGACCAGAGTGCAAGCAAGAGTCATACACGCTTTTGTTACTTTGATAATGTTTAGAAATTAAGACTGCTAATGAAGCTCAATATAGCTTCCAAAAATCAATTAATAAAATTAGTAGTGACAATGAGGTGGTTTGCATGTACTGAAATTTATTTGTAGATACTCTCTTTTTCAAAGTATCGAGTGGTTTTACTGTTAAAAAAGCTAAGACACATAGTAAACCATTAATTTTTCTCAGGGAATCATCATATGTTCTTTTGACATATTTCAACGTTCCCAAAGGCACAATCAAGGTGAAATCTTTCCAGTTTCCAGTTTTCATCAGCTAAGTGATATCCTTGGCTTATTGAATAGTCTGTGAACGCTCAAGAAATAAATTGTGAAGCTAAAATAAGACAGTCAGCACCCAGACTTTAGAAAGTATAGTTTTTCTTAACCCAACAAGCAATCATTTCTGAGCTATGAAAGTGTCAGAGTCAAATCTTTTCTTTCTAAAAGAAAGCAAAAACCACATGCACAAATGACTTTGGGTATAGTGCATTCCATGTAAAGTCTTCACAAACTCAAACTCTCTCTGAGGATCTCCAAAGATCCGACGAACATAGCTACTTTCATTGCTAAATTGAAACTGTCATTTTCTATAAGATTCAAAAGTTTAAGTCATCTAACCAGCCAAGGAATTCAAAGCTAAATGCAGCCTAATGTCCAGAAACTTGAAAAGAAATTACCTTGGTTTTTGAAAGAATGGGGGCAGCTCGATCCAGCAACATTTCCACCACCTGCTCATGGCCACTCCTTGCCCCACAGTGCAGTGGTGTCAGACCGTCCTATAGAACCAAGGTGACATCATCAATTAGATGTGACAGTACAGTCTATAAATTCCCTGCATTTCTTCAACACCCAGCCTGGCATCCTCCATGCAGTAGATCAATGGGCTTCCAACACTTGCTCATATGTCTCATAAAATAATTCCATATTTTCAGGTTAAGAACTGTACTTTTTTTGTAAGTTTAAGTAGTTGCAAAGTATGTAACTTCCTAAAAATCTGAATACCAACATTTAAATATACAACTGTCCCAATTCTATTTTGAATATCTAATGGAATCTAAATGCCACAAGTAATTTGATGCTCTCAAATATCACATGTATTTTTTAAATAGGGATTTATAATAGGAATTTTACATTGGTCCTTTCTACTCTTGCAATTTTATTTCCATTCCATTTCCCACACACAATTTTGTCTCGATGTAATACGATTTTACGCTCAAGTGTTTCGTTTGTTTGTTTGTTTGGTTTTTTTGAGATAGGGTCTTACTCTGTTACTTAGGCTAGAGTTCAGTGGCCTCATCATAGTTCACTAGAACCTCAGCAATCCTTTGGCCTCCTAAAGTGCTAGGATTGCAAGTGTGAACCACTGCACGTGGCTGCTCAAGTGTTTTTTATTAATTACCATATTTTATTTCCCTGCCATGAAATTGTATAAGTTTAAATTTAAGAAAGGTTTAAACAAGCTTTCTTGAAAATACAAGCCTCTAAGTCTCCTGATTGGAATTATCATTTTAATTGTTCAAATACAACTGATCAAAACAACAAAAACATAAAAACGTGATTATTCAACAAAAACAATTTATTAAAACTTCTCTTTTAGTGAGGTTTATTTTTTCCACACAATTAGTTTAGGTATCTGCTAGTGAATACTAGTTATTGCTAGAATGAGACAGGGTTCAGTACCAATACCAGCCCTAATTTTTGCTTCTATAGATGTTAGGGCTAAGAAATCTTGTTTGCTAAAGTAGATAGACATCTGTTGTGACTCACTAATTTGTCAAATTTATTAATTAGGTCCTTCGTTTTTGCTGGCAGCAATGAATTCATCTGATCATTAGAGCTACACAGTTCTCAACAGGACACCGATGTTTTGAATTCCCCCTTTTGTTGCCTCCCCTTCTAGGATTTTTGCAACACTGGACTATGTGGGTGAGAGAGAGTGAGGCCTTTCTTGGCTGTAGGGGGGAAGGACTATGTGTTACAGGATAGATGGAAAAGGGAACCGAATAGGAAGTTGAGGAAGTCAAGAAGTTATTCACTTAAAATTATCTAAATGATCCCAGATCATTTGTTCACATTTTCAGGGACATGCTGGCTTATGAGTTCCCCAACTTGAAGATCCCCGAAATTGATTCTTAGTACCTATTTTTTCAGGATAATCACATTTAAAAATTTATCAGTTTTCAGAGTAGGACATAGTTACAAGAGGGATTCTACCTAATAAATGCAAATATTTTGACCTGGTGGTTTGTACCCTCACATTAACCTAAAATAAAAAAATAAATAAAAATAATCAAATTTTGGTTCATTATATCCAAATAACTTTCCAAATTGTATGAGCAGATCTTAAAAATAAGCCTAATTATTCTAACATATTCATTAAACAGTAACATATAACCCTATTTCTAACCTACTACCCAAATCTCAATAATATTAAAATTCATTAATAAATGGAATTTGAATGGCAAACAGTACATGACCTGATTTGAACAATTTTTGAGCATGTTTAAATCTTCTTCCTTTCATGATGGTTTAAAACATTTACTTTTATAAACCAAAGTAAAGCAGTCTTTCAAGTGGAACCAGCAATTTGCAAATAAAATATAGAAATAGAGTTAACAAAAACCATGAATTCCAAAGCACTTCTTGATAATGTGAAACTGGAAAACATCTAAAGGAGAAATAATACAATAATCACGTCTGCTTTTGCTACAAAAACTTGTCATTTCATACAGACTGCAGTACAGTGATTGTCTCTTATGCACTAAAAGGTCAAAATTGTTTATTTCATTTTCTCTTAAGCAGACTCTAAGAAGAGATGATGAAATATGTGTAGACATCTTCAAACTGTGATTACACAGAAAATCATTATTTTCATGTATTCTTGAAAATTTTATCCCTTAAATTCAAATGCTACATACTGAATGCAAAGTAGCAACGTGTTTATCTAAGAGCAAACACTATCTCAACCACTGACTCCTTAATCCCCCTAAGTACACTGTTCCTGCATTTTTTCCCTTAATTTCATCTTTTTAAAAGTTTTAATTATGAAATCTCAAACATATTTCAGATGAAAGTAGACTGAACAGTGTAACGAATCTCCAGGCCTCACAGTTTCTACTGTCATGAAGACAGAGGCAAGACAGCTGATCCACAATGATGGAAAAGTATCTACCATTTAATGATTTATACTTAATTCAATTTAAACAAAAATGAAACAGTAATATCAGACATTAATTGTATTTCATACCTACTTGTAGGTAAAAAATATTTAAATTAGGAATTAATTTTGTTGCCTCTCAAGCTGGTGTGTGGCTCACCACTCGCTTTCCTGAAGCACAGTTCCGATTACAATACCCCTCTGTTCAAAAAAGCGTCAGTAATTGTCCTGGCTTCTCTGCTGTGTCTAAATTCTTCAGGTTAGGACCGGGAGTCCTGTAAGATCAGAACACTGCTGCACCTGGTTCAACTTGGCCTTTTCCTATTCTCTTAACTTTCAGTCCAAGTAACAAGCATTCTGCAGCAACTGGGAGGAGTCTCTCATTTCTTGTTCCTCACCTTTGTTCAGGCCACTTCATGTACCTGAAGGTCCTTCCCACTTGCTCCAAGACCCAAATCCTTACCATTTTATAGTATAGCATAGCTTTGAAGCCTTTCCCTGAACTAAATGTACTCTTTCTACCTTTGAGGCTTCTATCTTATTTTCTGCATCTCTTTTGGGGGACCTATAACTTTTTAATCTAGTATTTTAATTATTTGTGGGCACACACTGTCATTTCAACTACGTACAAAGGGTCTCTTTCTTGACCTCACTCTACTCAGGCTTGTCTGAATTCTTCTCTGACCTAGGTCCTGACTTCAGCCTGCTGTATGTTAGCCTCTGCTGAGCAGGAACCCTGCTGGGTCAGTCCAGGAATCCCACCCCCCTGATAGCTGATCAATTTCCTTACCTCTCACCCTCCATATCTCATCTTCCTCGCCTCCCATCCACAATAATTCTGTCAAGTCAGTTTAGCCAGAATTCCTTTTACCCCTGTGCTTCCTCTTAGTCATTTTCGATCCACTGACCCTTCCCTCACTCCTTGGCTACGTGTTCCCACCATTCACTGCTATCTTCAGAGTTGAGCCAGATCTCTCTCCTCTACTACAAAACTCCAGTGTGGCAGCTGCCCTTGGATAAATTCTGCCTTATTGCCTTTTTACAAGTGTCATGCATGATTTTTTTCTCTAACATTAGTTTATCTCTGAGGACAAGGATGACAGCTGGAGCGATAAGTGAATCTCCATAGAGGGAATAACTTAGTACGAGGTCCATGAAAGTTGCTTAAATAAAATTACTAAGTAAGTGAACGAATAGACTGAGTAAACGAATGGGCTGTCAGGCTAGTCCTTTAAAAATGTTTTCTAGTGCCAGGTGCAGTGGTTCATACCTGCAAACCCAGCACTGCGGGAGGCAGAAGTGTGTGGATTACTTGAGCTCAGGAGTTTGAAATCAGCCTGAGCAAGAGTGAGACTCCATCTCTACTAAAAATAGAAAAATTAGCCTTTTTGTGGCAGATGCCTTTAGTTCCAGCTACTTGGGAGGCTGAAGCAGGAGTATCACTGGAATCCAGGAGTTTAAGGTTGTTGTGAGTTATAATGATGTCACAGTAATCTACCCAGGGTGACCGAGTGACATGTCTAAGAAAAAAATGTTTTCTAGCTAGTTGGTTAAAAATTTCATTTCTTGTTATCTTTTTTTTTTTTTTTCATGGTCCATTATTTCACTTCCTTGTTGGAAGGAAGCTGATTCTTTCTTTCTTTTTTTTTTTTCTTATTGTTAAATGATAGCTGTGTACATTAGTGCAATCAAGGGGTACAATGTGCTGGTTTCATATACAATCTGAAATATTCTCATCAAACTGTTCAACATAGCCTTCGTGGCCTTTTCTTAGTTTTTGTATGTAGACATTTGTATTCTGCATTTAGTAAGTTTCGCCTGTACCCATTCTAAGATGCACCATAGGTGTGGCACCACCCGTTATTCTCCTTCCACCCTAACCTCCCCCGTCCTTTCCTCTTCCTTGGCCCTTTCCCCATAGTCTTGTGCTTTAGTTGGGTTATAGCCTTCATGTGAAAGCTATAAATTAGCTTCACAGTAAGGCTGAGTACATTGTAAACTTTTTCTTCCATTCCTGAGATACTTTGCTAAGAAGAATATGTTCCAGTTCCATTCATGTAAACATGAAAGAGGGAAAGTCTCCACCTTTCTTTAAGGCTGCATTGTATTCCATGGCATATGTACCATAATTTGCTAGTCCATTCGTGGGTTGATGGTCACTTGGGCTTCTTCCATGACTTAACAATTGTGAATTGGGCTGCAATAAACATTCTGGTACAGATGTCTTTGTTATATTGTGATTTTTAGTCTTCTGGGTATAAGCCTAGTAAAGGAATTATAGGATCGAATGGCAGGTCTATTTTTAGGTCTCTAAGTATTCTCCAAACATTCTTCCAGAAGGAACATTAGTGTGTATTCCCACTAGCAGTGTAGAAGTGTGCCCTTTTCTCCACACCCATGCCGACATCTCTGGTTTTGGGATTTTGTTATGTGGGCTACTCTTACTGGGGTTAGGTGATATCTCAAAGTAGTTTTTGATTTGCATTTCTCTGATGATTAAGGATGATGAGCTTTTTTCATGTGTTTGTAGATCGTGTGTCTGTCTTCTTTAGAGAAGTTTCTCTTCAAGTCTCTTGCCCACCCTGAGATAGAATCATATGTTCTTTTCTTGCTAGTAGGTTTGAGTTCTCTGTGGATTCTGGTTATTAGACCTTTATCGGAGGTATAACCCGCAAATATTTTCTCCCATTCTGAGGGTTGTCTGCTGGCTTTACTTACTATGTTCTTGGCTGTGCAGAAGCTTTGTAGTTTGATCAGGTCCCAGTAGTAAATTTTTTATACTGCTTCAATTGCCTGGGGAGTCCTCCTCATAAAATATTCACCCAGGCCAATTCCTTCAAGAGTTTTCCCTGTACTTTCTTCAAGTATTTTTATAGTTTCATGTCTTAAGTTTAAATCTTTTATCCAGTGAGAGTCTATCTTAGTTAATAGTGAAAGGTGTGGGTCCAATGAAGCTTTAATAGGACTTGCATTAAAATTATATATTGCTTTGGGCAGTATGGACATTTTAACAATGTTGATTCTTCCCAGCCATGAGCATGGTATGTTTTTCCATTTGTTAACATCTTCAGCTATTTCTTTTCTTAAAGTTTCATAATTCTCTTTTTAGAGATCTTTCATGTCCTTTGTTAGGTACACTCACAAATATTTCATCTTCTTTGGCACTACTGTGAAAGGAATACAGTCCTTGACTGTTTGTTCAGTTTGGTTGTTGTTGGTATATATAAAGGCTACAGATTTATGGATGTTGATTTTTTTAGCCTGAGACATTGCTATATTCCTTGATCACCTCTAAGAGTTTTGTAGCAGAATCCCTGTTTTCCAGATATACAATCATATTATCTGCGAAGAGCGAAAGTTTGATCTCTTCTGACCCTATATGGATACGCTTGATTGCCTTTTCTTCCCTAATTGCAATGGCTAAAACTTCCATTACAATGTTAAAGAGCAGTGGAGACAATGGGCAACCTTGCCTGGTTCCTGATCTAAGTGGAAATGATTTCAATTTAACTCCACTCAGTACGATATTGGCTGTGGGTTTGCTGTAGATGGCCTCTATCAGTTTAAGAAATGTCCCTTCTATACCAATTTTCTAAAGCGTTCTGATCATGAAGGATGCTGGATATTATCAAAAGCTTTTTCTGTGTCAATTGAGAGAATCATATGGTCTTTATTTTTTAGTTTGTTTATGTGCTGAATTACATTTATAGATTTATGTATATTGAACCAGCCTTAAGACCCTGGGATAAATCCGACTTAGTTATGGAGTATAATATTTTTGATGTGTTTTTGGATTCTGTTCGTTAGGATCTTACTGAGTATTTTTGCATCAATATTCATTAGTGATATTGGTCTATAATTTTCTTTTCTTGCTGGGTCTTTCCCTGCTTTGGGGATCAAGGTGATGTTTGGTTCATAGAAAGTTTTTTATATTTTGGAAAAGGTTTAGTAATATAGGTATTAGTTCTTCTTTAAAGGTTTGGTAGAATTCTGATGTAAAGCCATCTGGTCCTGGGCTTTTCTTTTTAGGGAGATTTTGTATAGTTGATGCTATTTCAGAACTTGATATAGGCCTGTTCAACATTTCCACTTCGTTCTGGCT